>CANIUD010000587.1:970000-1215000 GCA_947470075.1 Closterium sp. Yama58-4
CTATTCTTTGCAGCTAAGCGTGGGACCATTTTCCAGGTTCCTTGGCGCTTTAATGCTTCTCCCTTGGCATTCATGGCTTCCCTCCACTTCTCAATAAATGATGTGAAGTGGTTACAGGAATGAAAGTCCGTGAGGCAAACGATTAAGGAATAGTGAATCCATTTTTACCTTTTATTTATGTGCATACTCATAACACACGCATTCTTGAGGAGTACACGAAATGCTGCCTGGCAATTGCTGGATTCAGGAAAGCTGCCCAGATATGCCAAATCTGGATAGCTGGTCTGCGGAGGACGGATGGGATACTTCCTACAGTGTCTTGCGTGGTCAGTCAATCTTCAGTGTCAATAAAGAAAAAGTGGGAAAAAAAAAAAAAAAACACACATTTAGGACGTGTCATGGTTTGCCTCTGATCGGCGGTGATCTGGTCGGGGCTGATCTGATGGGTACCCCTGATTACTGTGCTCGAGCCGCCCGATCAGATAAGGTATTCTTCGGATATTCGAAGAGGGTGCGTGGTAAGCGTTTCACCATTTCCTGACACTTTCGTGCCCACTTTGGCTAGGGCGAGGACTCAGCCTGGATCTAGCGAAGCTCTTTGTTACCCTGAGATTTCGCGTAAACCGGTTCCCAGAAACCCAGGGTGGTTGTTTGAGCGAGGAATACACGAAACCAGTACAGCACCGTAACTTTTCGCTGGCGTCGCCTGCTACCCCATACCAATGCAATCAACTGATCGTCGGTGATTGTGTGGGTTTGTGTTTGATTGGGCTGTTTTACGCGGCTGATCGTGTTGGGGCGATCGATTGATCGCGATCAAGTGATTCCCCCCGATTGCCTGAAATCGCCACCTTAGCTTCCCAGAAGTTGTTTAACGCCTCAGTTCGGGGCAATCAGAGGCGAACCGAGACTGTCTAGCACTCCTGTGTCGGTCTCATCAACGTCCAGAGAGTATTGCCTGCTTTTTGCTCCCGTGTACAGCTTGAGTGTTTCACGCCAAACGCAAATGTTTCCGTCAAGTATTCGTTAGGTAAATATATTGCACTGCCAGCGTCAGCTGGCAGTGCAATCGAGTCAGCAAGCTGACCGCGGGCAAGAAAAAAACCCCAGTCGGAAGGCATTGTTGGTTGCCTCGAATTTCACAACTACGTTGTTCTGGGCTGATAGCAAAAATATTAGCGGAGAAAATGTCCGAAACAAGAGCCCAGGAAAGTTTGGTCCACAGAGTTTGCCAACATTCAGGGACTTGCTACTGTAACCGTTTTGGCTGATAGCGCGACAAGACATGCTGCTTCGCAGTTCCGCTTTCTGTCTTGTAACAGACCAAACATCAGTTGTACAGCAAGGCAAGCCGCGTTTAGCACATGCCCAAACCAATCCCCTCCCCAAACCACCCTTTTCTATTCCCGCCCCGCCACTGCTCACCTTCTTCACCCGACCCGAACATTCAGACAACACCCCCAACCCAACAACCTTGACATACATGCGCGAGCGAGGCAGCATTCACGTGGAATTTGGGATAGCAAACCACCTCTCAGGATTAACAACCAACAGAATTTTAACTCACTCCACTTGCCCTCCCAAACCACAGTCAAGGGTAGTGGTAGGTAGCAAGCCGTCGAAGTACATACCTACTTTTGAGACTTCCCATCCCAGCCTCATTCCCTTGTTGAAGCCTTACAATTTACAACTCACGACGACCATTTCCACATTCACCAAGTAGTTGGAGTCATAAGCTACTAGGATTCGTCGGAAGTACGTGCCTTCGATTTTTTTGACCGCATTTGTGACTTATCTGTCTTAGCGAAGTGTAAGAAATGGAACACAAAAATATCGTCTCACTCGTCCTTTTACTGCTCGTCGTTAACGCGTCAGTGTCGCTAGCAGACGGCGACTCGCCAGCTTCATATGCCTCACATTTCAAGAGTCACATGCAAAAGTTGATCGGGTTGCCCCTGGAACAGACGCGACACCAGAAGGTATCGCGAATTCTAAGAGAAGACACTCTCGCGTCGGACACGCAGAGCGAGTCTGGCAATGTCGACGAGCGGAATGAGCGCCTGCTGCTCGACACGGCGACGAAGCTCGGTCTGGCGGCGCCGCCGCTTAACTCGGGGCCGAGTATGGCGACGGTGAACATGTCGTTCTACCGCTGGGAGAGCGTCACGCCGCCGCCCGTCGTGGATTGGCGCACGACTACTTCGATTACGCCCATTCAGACTCAGTTTCAGGTGGGTGATTTACAACTCCACTGCCGCTTGCTGGGGCCTTTTCCTTTTCCGACTTCCTTTCTCCAAAAATGCGTCTTCATCCAGACTCCTTTTCGGTTTTCTTGCTGTTTCTTGCCATCTTCATAAGATAACATACTCAGCAGTGGCGTCTCTCGACCGTTGACGTGCGGACGCGGCTCGCTGAAGCTGCTGGGTTACTTATGACGCCAAAACTCACGGAACTTCTACGTCTCCCTTCTCCTCCTTTTCTCGCAGTGCTCAAGCTGCTGGGCGATCGCAACCATCGATTCCGTCGCCATGATGTGGTCCATTGCCAACAACGCCGTCGCAGAACAGCTGTCGCCGCAGCAGGTGTGCGACTGCGCGACGAAGCAGTGCTGCCAGGGCGGGTGGCCCGAGTGGGCCTTCTCCTACGTGCTCTTCAACGGCGGCGTCACGTCCAACGCCAACTACCCCTACCTCGCCTACGATTCCGCCACGTGTCTGCTCGACACAACCATGCCGTCCACGGCGCAGATAACGGGGTGGGAGCTGGTGCCGGCATTCAACGCCATGGCGCTCATGAAGGCCGTGACAAAGCAACCTGTCGTCGCCTTCCTTAGCGCGTCGTCCACGGACTTTGTGGTACGCTCCCCAGTCCCAATGATTTCACATATCATGTTTCCGAATCCTCCCCACGTGGTTCCTTTTCTCTCTGCGTTTACGAATTGTTCAACATTTACCCCCGTTCCGCCCCCCCCACATCCTTCGACACTGATTCGGTAAGCCGCAATGCGTGGCAACATCAGCTGACGGTGTTCAGCACGTCAATGCTTTCATGCGGCTCTGCTTCCATCGCCCACAATAGAGCCGAAAACCGTCTTTTGAACCATGCATCTAACGGTTCCCTGTTCATTGCTTCGTCCCGCCATCCATCGAACCAAGTCCTCCCGTTCTTCGTTCTTGCTCCCCGTGCTACGGGTCACTCTCCTTGTCAATAGTTTTGACGCGTCTCTCTTCCCCGCCGCTTTCCGGTGTTTCTCGTCCTTCGTTGCCGCAGATGTACAAGAGTCGCGACGTGCTCAACATTTACAACGGGCTTTGCACGAGGGAGGTGAACCACGCGGTGGTGGTGGTGGGCTTTAACTACACGGGCCCTAGCCTCGCCGGCAGCTACTGGATTATAAAGAATTCGTGGTTCGAGACGTGGGGCGACCACGGCTACATGTACCTCGCCATGACGCCCGACGTGCGCGGGAAATGCGGGATTCTCTCGTGAGTGCTTCGCTCCCGCTGTTCTCTTTGTTCATCTTATAGTCTGCCGTGATTCGCGCGGCGAAAGTCGTGCGTCAGCTTCGTGAAGGTCTGCGTTCTGTTTTCTCCTTGAGACACGGGCTCCCATTTCCTCGTCGTAAACCGCGCTACATCCCGAAAAAAAAAGAAGGGCGGAAAACAACTGAAAAGTTTCTGCCCCGTAACTTTTCCGTTGCATTGCGCTCGCAGAAAAAAAAAAAAAAAAAAAATTCTAGTCAGAAACCGAGTCGCCTTTTTCAGCAGCATTTTCCGGAGCACCCGGTTTGCTCGCCGTTTGCCATCCCTCACCTCCCCAGCGCCATTCGATTTCATCCCCCTTTTCCGCGCAGAACCCCCGCCATGTACCCCGTCTACTTCCCATCCGGGATGCAGCCGGCGCGCTTCTCGTCCGACAAGCGCGGCAACTGGAAAATTAACAAGGTGGACGACCTCTCGTCGTCGCTCTTCTCCTCCACCCTCTCCCTCGACGCCACCACAACTACCACCACCACCACTACCACAACCACCGCTACGGTTGCGTCGTTCAGCGATCCGACGATCACCGATTCTTCCTCTATGCTGATTGGATCCACCACTATTTCCGCTACATGCGCGGGGATGATCAACCCGTGCGGCGGAGGCGTTTGTTACATGAGCGGCGGAGTTCCGCGGTGCAACTGCAGCGCGCTGACGAATATGGTTGAGATGCCGGGACTGCCCACATCTAAGTGCGTGCCGCGAAGTCCCTGCACGACGGCTGCTGTGAATCCCTGCGCCGGCGGAACGTGCAGCGATGTGGGCGACGGGACGTACACGTGCGCGTGCTCTGCGGGTTACGCCGTGGGCGCTGCTGTCGACGGTTCGCCGACGTGCATGCCTGCGGCTGGACTCGCAAAATCTTATGTTACCCTTCCTGGCGACAACTGCACGTTTGTCGCGACAGCTTTCGGGATTTCGACGACCACGCTGACAAACCTAAACACTTTCATTAACTGCTCCGTTACAGAATACCTCCCTCCCGGGATTGCACTCACAGTATCAGGAATCGTCACTTCCCTATCCTCATATTGCACCAACACATACACTGTCCGACCTTCCGATACCTGCTGGTCAATCGCGAATGCTTACTTCAATGGCTCACTGACTTCACTTACTGCAATCAATCCTGGCGTATCATGCAAGCGCCTGTTCAAGTCGCAGCAAGTATGTCTTCAAATGGTTTCTGCATCTTCTACGTCTTCTGCGACACAATGCGGGCAGAGTGTCGTAGTGGCCATGGGGGACACGTGCGCTTCGCTTTCCACCAAATACGTCATCAGCACGTCGTCTTTCGTAACGTAAGTTCAATACATTTGCTCTCGCTTTTTTTATTCAGTCTTCGGCGATCTCCCTATCTCCCTCTCCGCACCTATTTCAACTTTTTTCTTTGAGCAACATCTAGTGCCCGCGGGCCCTTCCTCATATTACTAATTTTCTTCTTCTTTTTGTCTTCGCTGCAGCCTCAACCCAGGTATCAACTGCAACAACCCCCTCATTGTTGGAAGTTATGTGTGTGTGGCGCCGAAATCATCCGCTGTAAGTTATACGCGTCAGCAACCTGATTCTTCTTTCCTCTATCCCCTCCCCTTGGCTAACTTCTGATTCTTCTGCCACTGCACTTGTTGCCTCTTCTGTGTCTCCACTACCTCTCTCGTGTGGTGTCGCTGCTTCTTTATCTCATCTCTGTGTCCCAATTTCCTTCCAATTTTCCTTTTCCGGTGTGCAGACAACCATCAACTGCACGGGGTGGTACCGGGTGATGCAGGGCGACACATGCCCCTCCATCTGGAATGCAGCCAACCTCACCATGTCCATGTTCCTCGCCATCAACCCGGGCATCCAGGTACTTCGTTCTCTGAAGCTTTACATATCACCATACCTCAAGCACATACCATCCCATACCCCAAATGGGCACATGCCGTTGCGTACCAACCCCCATACCACACCATACTGATGTCAGCCTCCTAACCACTCTCTTCCTTTCTCCTCCTTCTCCCCTTGCAGTGTCAGGCTCCCTACCTTGGGATCGGCCAGCAGGTCTGCATCGACTCACCCATCCTCGCCACCATGCAGCGAGCCCCCAACGTCTCCTACTCCATGTACACCGTCCGGCCCGGTGAAACCCTCGCCGATATCTCCTCCATTTACGCGCCCCGCTGCACGGCCACCTCCATTTCGCCTGTCAACATTGCAGCTGCGAATTTCATCGTGAATGCATCAGCTCCGCTCGTTAATGGCACGCAGCTGATCATCCCCTGTATTGGCCGCGTCGGTATAGTCGATTGTGGTTGCGCAGCATCTCTCCAAGTGTGCGGGGCTGACATGGTGACCTACCCATCCTACTGCGACGCCCTGTGTAACTACGCAGTCCCGCTCATCTCAGATGTGCCCTGTGTTGGCGGATGTGTAAGCGCGTGCTTCAACCGCATGGGCCTGGCTCCTCTCTCTGGCTACGGCTGTACCCAGTCTATCTGCCCGTACCCCTCATGGCCATTTGACGCTCCTTCCGACTGCTCGATTATAGTTGGCAATGTCACAGGTCCCTGCTGCACCTACAGGAGGAATGCTTGTGATCAGTCGTGCACTGATACTGCAGCTACACTCGGGGGTACAACCACTCAACGTACTGCCAACTACAACTCCTGCTTCAGCCAGTGCATGTGCTGCACTGCCAATTCTTGCGGTGCTGGCTCGTGCAAGGCCCCCTCATCCTGCTGGTCGGCCAGTCCCCGGCAGTGCATCTATGCCAACTATCAGTACACATGGAACTGTACTTATTTTCCAGCTGACAGTCCTCTTCCTTAGCCAGGCCCTGCGTTCCCTAAAGCTGCTTGTGTTGTTTATCATGACTTCAATAGAAGTCCTGTATATTAACTTAAAAAGCTGATCGTTGTATATTGAGCAGCTGGTGCAATATAGGTATTGTTACACTTTTAATGGACGATGTGAAGATTTGATCTGGTCCATTAGCCTAACCAATTCCCCATTCCCTGAAGGGTCTGTACAGGCTTGGCCTTATCCCTAAACTCCAAACCTACTCCGAACCTACCCTGTTAAGGCGATCATTTTGTTAATTCTGCACACTCACACTCTAAAACTCAACATAACCAGTAATGTCACCGTAATAACGAGTAGTTGGGCACTTGTCCTCTATTGGAGGATGCAATTTGAAACTTCGCCGCCTGCTTCGCTGGCAAAGCACCGCCGCAAACTGGGGTCTGTGGTTTGCCAATCGGGTTCGGGGGAGACTTCCGTTTAATCGGACGGTCAACAACACCTCAAATCCAGCTCTGGTGGGTCCATTTCGCCCTTTTGCTGCATCCCCTTGGGCTTTGGCACGGGAAGAGCAGAAGATTGTTCCTGTCTTGGTGAGGTGGAAGGTTGAGCAGCGAGCCCAACTGGGCTGACCACGTGCTTCAAACGAGGATTACACCTTTTTTTGCCTACTTCTCCACAACGCATCTTCCCCCACACAAGCATTTTCCGCCTTCCTGTGTGCCAATCACCAACCTGTCTGCTGATCCTAGAGCCTTTTCTGCCTTTTTGCTGAAGATTCAAGTCAGGCAGTCTCGTGCTTCGTTGTTCGTGGGTTTGATCCCGTTGCGAAACATCATCAGCCATGGCTACTTTCGCAGAAGCCCCTGCTGGTAACCCCGATGCTGGAGCTAAGATCTTCAAGACTAAGTGTGCTCAGTGCCACGTGGCCGAAAAGGGTGGTGGTCACAAGCAAGGTAGGACGATCGGTTAAGGAAAGAATCTTTTGACCTTAGTCGATCACACGCGAGCCTTACCGCTCATGGCATTTTCTATCACAGGTCCGAATCTGGCCGGGCTTTTCGGCAGGCAGTCTGGAACCATCGAGGGTTACTCGTACTCAAATGCCAACAAGAACGCTGCAGTCCTTTGGGGAGAGGAAACCCTTTACGACTACCTTTTGAACCCTAAGAAGGTAGGCTTCTCCTTATAGGATGGCCTCTTTCGTTTTGGTTTACAGACTCTTTTTGTCGCAGAACCGTGGATCGAACCTGAGTTCCATGTTTTTCTGATCTATCATCCAATCCTTCGTTCCCCGCAGTACATTCCCGGCACGAAGATGGTCTTCCCAGGACTGAAGAAGCCCCAGGAGAGAGCGGATCTGATTGCTTTCTTGAAACAAGCCACTGCATGAAAAGACTATGTATGTACTCCCATTCATTCAAAGATCGATTTGACTTGACCAACTTCAGGGCGCTCGGTCGCCAGTAGAACCGGTATATTATCAATAATGAGCAAGCTGGTCACGGGCTCTTTACCAAGAAGAGCATAGTTCTGCAATGCTTGGTGGAATGCACGGCAGCCATGGCACAATGGGCTGTGGTCCGCCACATGTTTCACAAGAGAACGCATGGAATGGAGCTCTTCGATAGTGGAATGACAAGACACGGTTCGAAACATGTGCAAACAGCCTTCAATCTTCAGCTGAGCAAGGTGACCTAAAAATGACACTTGAGTCATGCGCACTAGTGCACAATGAATTGCACAAAGCCCTAGGGTATAAGCTACAACTCCGGAGGACATTCTTCTGCAAGCACTGTGAGTGTGTTGATGTCAGAACCCATCATAATTGCCCTGTCATTGGCTGCCATATGGCGGATGATCTTGTAAACTGTCTCAATCTGAAAGCGCAATGGTGTGTTAGCAGAAGCAAAGGCAGAAGATGGGCAATTTAAAGCTCGCGGCCCAAATTGCGAAGTGCGCGGAGCAACCTTAGTAATCTTGACGGGGAAGGGTGTGTGGTGCCAAACTCAAAAGTCGGAAACAAAACTTGCGTCAAAAACCACCTGAAAAACACCTGGTCGACCTTACTAAACTTGTGCAACTTGGGCCGTGAGCGTGAAAGCATAAAAGGACACATTCCAGCAAGACAACTGGGAACAGACAAGAACCAACAAGGTAATGACATATGCGAATGCAACCGCCTGCAAGACCTTAGGTGCTCAACAAGCCTGATTGCCACGCTGTTAGTTGCCACGCTGTGCCAACTGCATGCATTGTGTGATGCATGCCCCTCACTATGTGTGGCAAATGCCTTTCTTCATGCTGCTAAGTGCAAACCGCACATTTGGCCCACACAAAGAACGTATATGCACACTCACTGTGACTCTGCCACTCATTGTTAACTCAGACAACCCAATTTTCTGATTCAGCATTTGCATTCTCACCTGTGTTTCAGCATCTGCACTCTCACCTGCGCCTCTGCATGAGCACGCTTGGCGATCTCCTGGATGGTAAGAGCTTCCACTGGGTGCTTGCAGCTGAGGACACAAACACGGGTGTGGCAAAGGCACGTGTGAGAATCCCAACAAGATGAGAGCGAATGATAGTCTTGAGGAGTGTTGGAAGGTGGAGCTTCCACTGGGTGCCTGCAGCTCCGTTGTGCTGATCATAACCACACGTGGCAAGCAGCGGCAAGTGTGATAGCGATAATTACAATGACACAAAAGTGAACAAGTGACAGTCTTAAGGAGTGTTGGATGGTGGAACTTCTAGTTTGTCCTTGCAAGCAGCTGATATGAGAGCAGGGAAAGTGTGGCCATAACAAATGCGGTGACCATGATGACGGGGGAATGAAGATGACGATAAGTGACAGTCCAATCCCCACAGCCTTGAAAGCAATATATCGTGGCCAATGGTGGCTGACACGAGAAATACACTCACCCCTCAACTTCACCCTTTCACCTCAGCGACCACCTTACTTTGCAGCCATGGTACCCACCTCCCTTCCAACCCTCCCCCCTCCCGTTCTCCCAGATGCCTGCCTTCTCTGGCTCACCTCGCCTCGTTGACCACTGCCTGCACTCTCTTCTGCAGCGTCAGCACCTCTGCTGCTGCCTTCTTGCCCGCCTCCACTCCTGCCGGCACAGCAACGCATGGGGCAATGGGTTATGGTTTATGAGGCATGGCACACGGGGCATGGGGTGTGGGGTATGGAAATGGGTACGGCGCACAGGGCACGGGGCACGGGGCAAACACGAGGCACACGCACCTGGTTGGTGGTATGCGTTGACGTTGATGAGTGAGGCGTACAGCCCCGTGGCACGCTCATAGAGAGCAATGATGGCGCCCACTGTTGCTGCATCCACGTCCTTTATGGTCAGCGTGATGGACTCGCGCTGGTTGGCGTACAGAGCAGAGCGCGTGCCCTGTGGAGGGAGAGGGGGTTGTGGGGGCGTGGGGGAAGAGCCAGGTGAGGGGGCGGGGAAAAAGGTGATGGAGCGCCCCCTGGGGAAGGAGAGTTGCATCCGGCTCCCAGTGGCAGTCTCTCCCAGTGGCAGTCTCTCCCAGTGGCAGTCGCTCCCAGTGGCAGTCGCCCTGCCAGTCCGAGAACCCCCCACGCACATATCACAAGTACCCCTCTTTGCCGCATTCCCAGCGTGCACCCACTTCCCATGCCCCAACCCCCCCTTACCCACATGCACCCTTCTCTTCCCCTTGCCGTATCTACCTACCTAAAATTCACCCCTTCCTCTCCCCCACACGCACCTGCAGCAACCCAAAGAGGTAGTTCCCTTCCCGCACGTGACCCCCGGCTCCAGCTCCCAGTCGCGCCCATTCTGCTGGTCTGTGAGTCTCTGACTCGCTCTCTCATCCCATCCCAGATGCTCTCCTTCCTTCTTTCCCCTCTCCCATCGCACCTGCAGCAGCCCAAAGAGGTAGTCACCGCACGTGACCCCCGGCTCCAGCTCCCAGTCGCGCCCACTCTGCCGGTCTGTGAGCACCTCGATGAACGTGGCAAAGAAGTTGGGCACGCCCTCCCTCAGCTGCTGGATGTACCTGCGGGGGCAGGATGGGGAGATGGGGGACGGGTGGGGATAGGTATGAGCATATATCCGAACGGGCTTTTTTTTTGCCCAAAAATGTTCGGCTCGAACATGTTCGCTGTTCGTGCGAACACGTTCGGTGTTCGCCGGCGTCGATGTGCCGAGCCGCGTCGAACATGAACATGTTCGTGTTCGACGCGGTACATCGACGAACACCTCTGTGTTCATCGACGAATTGGCCACGGCCTAATTTAGGGTTGCGGCCAATTCATTTGTGGCTCATTTTTTAGAGCTCCGCGACCATGTCGCTGCCAACAGCCCGCCCAGCCCACTACCACCTGCCACACCCTCACCTACTAGTACTAGCCTAGTGGAGAAGATGCTTCAATTTTTGCGCAAAAATTGAACCCTTCCACAAGGATGCATTGGCAGTGTTGTAATCATGTGTGTTGTAATGCTAAACCCTCTGGGGCGAACACGCCGTGTTCGCCATTGTGTTCGAAATGTTCGCCTCTCCAGGCGAACTTCGAACACCCCTTTGGGCCAAACCTGTTCGGCGAACCAAAGAGTGTTCGGTTTGCCGAACGGCCATGTTCGAGCCAAGGCGAACGCGAACACGTTCGTGTTCGCCTCGTGCTCATCCCTAGGTGGGGAAGGGGGTTAGAGGAGGGAAGGGGGTTGGAAGAGGGAAGGGGGTTAGAGGAGGGAAGGGGGTTAGAGGAGGGAAGGGGAGGGAAGTTGGGCACGCCCTCCCTCAGCTGCTGGATGTAGCTGCTGAGGGGGAGGAGGAGGGAGAGTTGGAGGGATGGGGATGGGATTAAAAACCAGGGGGTGAGAAGGGGGTGTGAGGAAGGAGGGTGTAGGGAAGGGAGTGTGGGGAAGGGGGCGAGGGGGAAGGGGCGAGGGGAAGAGGGTGTGGAGGGAGAAGGAAGAGAGAAGGTTGGTTGTCGGGTGTTGAGGAAGCACTTGCAAGACGAAGGGGGTGGGGGAAGAGGGGGTGGGGGGATGAGGGGGAATGGAATTGAGGAAGGCAGGTCCGCTGCAATGCCAAGGAAAACGGCTGATGATCGCTATTCTCCCCCCCCACACCCACCCGCCCAGGCAACCCCCACCCACCCGCCCAGCCAGCCAACCCACCCACCCATCCAAACCCACCCATCCCCACCCCACCCATTCCCACCCCACCCATCCCCACCCATCCATCCCCACCCCCCACCCCACCCATCCCCACCCAGCCCCACCCATCCCCAGCAGGCACTCACGCGTGCTGGTCCGTGCTGCCCTTGTTGCCATACACTGTCAGCCCCTGGTTCACCTGCACGCGCACACACACACACAGCCACCGTGCACACAAGGGGTGGGACATTGCGACGGGTGAGGTGGGGTGGGGTTGCTGTGGCCTGTGCAGCCCTGGTTCATCTGTACACAGCAGCACACAGCATGTAACCCAAAGCCCAAAGCCCACACCACACAGAGCACAGCACAGGCAGCACGGCGCACAGAACAGAGTGCAGCTTTCAATTTCGAGTCCAGCCCAGCCTCTCAATCACCTCGTTACGCAAGCACTCACCTGCTTGCCGTCAAGATCAAACTCATCCCCCAATGACTCCATAATCAGCTGCTGCAGGTAACCCTTGAGCTGCTGCAGGTAACCCTTGAGCTGCTGCAGGAGGGCTTCTAAGAGAGAGATACGCCCTTGAATTCCCTCGACAGGCAATTGGCAAGCACTAGCACTCACCCACTTGCGATGGAGGTCAAACTCCTTCCCCAGTGACTCCATGATGAGCTGCTCTGCTGCAGGTAACCCTTGAGTTGCCCCATCCCGTCAGGAGCCCACCTGCTGCAAGTTCGCACTCACCCGCTTGCCGTCAAGGTCAAACTCCTTCCCCAGTGACTCCATGATGAGCTGCTGCAGGTAGCGGCTGAAGAGCAGCAGGCTGTCCTTGTACGGTAGCACCACCATGTCCTGCGCGGTGCAGAGCGGTGTGCAGGTAGGTAGAGGGGTTACAAATAGGTTCCAAAGAGTTCAGGATGCGACAACTGCGTTACTGTCACAGATGGGTTAGAGAGCACCAGGTTACTCTTGAAGGGAGCACCACCATGTGCTGTGCGGTGCAGAGCGGTGTGCAGGGGAGGGGTGGTGGTGGAGTAAAGAGTACAACCTGAGATGCCATGCCAACTGAAACATGCAAAAGAACTGAATCAAAAACTGGGATATAGGGTGGAGTGGAGAGGCAGGGCTGACCTTGGAGCCGACGCCGTCACATGCCCAGTACCAGCAAAGCGCCAGGAGCGCTGCTGGGTTGCTGCGGATCTGAACAGGCGAACAGGGCAAGCAGGGCAGGGCGAGAAGGGGAAAAAGAGTGAGCAGCAGAGAGAGCAGGGATGGTGGGATATGGGGAAAGGTGGGGGGGGAGGCGGGGTGGATTAGAGGGAGTGGGGGGGAAGGAACGTGTAAAGAAGCGAGAGGGTGACAGCGAGGACGACGGAATATGACTGGGGAGGCATGACGGGTGGGGTATGAAGGGGTGTTAGGGGTGCTGTGATACGAAGGCACTGCTATCATAGCACTGCTGTGATACGAAGGCCCCAAGGGCTTTAAGGTGATTGCAAGTGTGAAAGATGTTCACTGGACGAATTGTGCAAGAAAGAAGCTGCCATGTATCACCAGAACATTGTGGCACGTCACAACGTGGCATGGCACGGCATGGCATGGCATGGCATGGCATGGCATGGCATGGCATGGCACGGCATGGCATGGCATGGCATGGCATGGGCATGGCATGGCATGGCATGGCATGGGCATGGCATGGCATGGCATGGCATGGGCATGTGCTGACCTTGTGAACGCGTGTGGCCTCATCCATAGCACCTGCTCCTCGCAGCATCTCACGAATGTTGATGCCCTGCCACATATGGATGCACATGGGTGCACATGGGTGAACATGGGTGCACATGGACACACATGGACATAGATGGGTGCACATGGATACAGATGAGTGAAGAACACACACACAAACACACACACAAACACACACACACTGAGACATGTAGGCGCAAGGCTTGAAACAACTGCTAGACATAGGGCACGGCACGTGACAGCAAGGCAGCAGGCAAGGCGAGGAAGGGAGCAGCCCAAGGGGAGGGAGACGCAGCAAGACAGCACCCAACGCCAGGCGCGCACCTGCAGGGCGGCAGGCAGGAGCCCGACAGCCGAGACCTCGGACGTCCTCCCGCCGATCCAGTCGAACATTGGGAAGCGCGCGAGCCACCCCTCCATGCGCGCAGTGTCGTCCAGCAGTGACCCCCTCTGTGTGATCGCCACCCCCTGCCGTGCAAAGTCCAGCCCCTTCTCGCGGAACACCCTCTGCACCTCCAGCAGCCCGTTGCGCGTCTCTGGCGTGCCACCACTCTGGTCGTTGAAGGGAGGTGGGCGGGGGGGGGGGGAAGAAGGTGGGGGGAGTGGGGAGAGGGGGTGGAAGGGGGTGGGGGAGGGGGAAGAGGGGGAGGGAGGGAACAAGATGTAGGGGAAGTGTGCAAACTTTAGCTCCTTTCCACGGAATTCCCTCTGCACCTTCCAGCAGCCCGTTGTGCGTTTTCGTTGTGTCGCCACTTGAGAGCGTGGGGTGGTTGCGATGGGGGTTGAGGAGGGGAGAGGAGGAGGGTATGGGGAAGAGAGTCAGTCAGATGTAAGAGAAGAGCGCGAAGTCCAGCCCCTTCTTGTGGAGGGGAGCGAGCGTGGAGGAGAAGAGCTCCACCAATGCGAAAGAATAGTATCACTTCAAGCTGACTCACCGCAAGCCAAGACGAGGGAGGTGGGCGGGAGGTGGGCGGGCGGGGGCCACACCTTGGAGATGACGAGGACGAGCGTGGAGGAGAGCTCTGCTCCGATCTGGTCCAGCTGGCGGTCGATGCCTGCTGGGTCCGTGTTGTCCACAAAGCGCACCTGTTTAAAGGGGGGAGGGGGGGACGAGAGGAGGGCGGGAGGGAGGGGGGTTGACCGTTGACCGTGGCATGAAGGTGAGAGCAGTGGTGGGCGGTCTATGCCCGCTGGGTCCGTGTTGTCCACAAAGCGCACCTAGGAGTGGGAGGTGGGAGAGAGGGAAAAGGACAGGGAGGGGTTGACTGGGGCGTGAGGGAAAGAAACGGACGAGTTGGAATAAGAGCTGTGGGGGGACGGGAGCAGGTTGGGGAGCGTGTGTTGTTTGTTGTTTGACATTGTAGGTTTGTTGCAGCCAAAAAAGTGGACAATTCCTCTCCTATAGACTTCATAGGGATCGTTAGCATTGGGGATTTGCACGCTTCTGATGCTTCTTCTTCCCACCCACCCACCCAGCCTTCTTCCATCCCATCCAATTGTTGATACTGTATCTATGGTTCGACACCGTACCTGGAGCGGAGGATTGGTGCCTGCAAGAGCCTCGGAGACGAATTGAGGGCCGAGTGCCGAGCCTCCAATGCCCACAGATAGCACCTGAGTGAACCGGCCGGCTGGGCATGGGGGAGGCTTTATCTGTCGATCGTGTGTGACGGAGGAAATAAGAGGATGGAAAGATGGACGGGGAAAAGGAAGAAGGAAAGAGGGGGGGGAGGGGAGGGAGCGAGCGATAAGCAAGGGGAAGCAGGCGGGTGAGGAGAGGGAGAGGGGGCAAGTGCATGGAGCATGGGGCGAGACATGGGAGGGAGGGAGGAAATCGAGAAATGGGACAGAGAAAGGAAAAGGATAGGAAAGTAAAGGAGTGAGAAAAGTATGACATCGCCCCTACTTTGTCACGAATGGGTGGCGGAGGAGAGAACATGGACAAGGTGCCGCTACCAGCACGTGCCCTCGCAAAGAACGCTCCAACCAACACTCCCTCGTCTCAGCCTCTCCCCCAACCATTCACCTTGCCCCACTCCCACCCACACATGCCATCCATAACGGCCCTGGCGAACATGCCAACGGCATCAATCGTCTCCTCATTATAAAACCACTTCCTGGCACTTCCCAACCGCTCTCAACCCTTCCAAACCACCTACATCTGTCGTTCGTCAACTCTATCTCTCCTCAACGCTCCGTGTGACGATGCCATCCACAACGGACTCGGGCGAACGCATCAACAGCGTCCACCGTTTCTGGGGAACTCGGAGAGTGCAACGACACTTCCCACCCCTTCCAAACCGACCCATCCAAGTCTCCCCCACCCAACCACCCACCCCACCCCACGCACCGTGCCATCCACGACAGCCTTGGCGAAGGCATCAACGGCATCAATGGTCTCTTCAATCTCCTTCCTGAGCGTGGGGTTGGCCGCAATCTCCGGCTTGCGCAGCCAGTAGTGCCCCACCATGCGCCGCTCGTCGGGGTTCGAGATCGCTCCCTTCTCCAACTCGTCCATCGCCTTGAACGCTGCTGCGAACTGGTGATTGGGAAGACGAGCGGGAGGGAAGAGTTTGGAAGGCGGTTGCGCAGCCAGTAGTGACCCACCATGCGCCGCTCGTCCGTATTAGAAATCGCTTCCTTCTAAAGCTCGTCCATTGCCTTGAAGGCTGCTGCGAACTGGCGGGCGAAGGAGGGGAGGGGGGGGGAGAGAGCGAGGGAGAGAGATATATGGCCGGGGAAGTGATAGGGGAAGAGGGGAAGAAGTGGGGGAGTGGAGAGCTTGGAAGAGGCTTGCGCAGCCAGTAGTGCCCCACCATGTGTCGCTCTCCAGCTCGCCAGTGTTCGATATCGCTCCCCTCTCCAGCCCGTCCATCGCCTTGAAGGCTGCTGCGAACTGGAAAGAGAGGGAGGGGGGCGGGGGGCGGGGGGCGGGGTCGGGGGTTGTGGGGGGAAAAGGGGAAGGGAGAAAGTGGAAGGGAGGGGGAAGGGGGAGGAAGAGGTGGAGGGGAAGGAGGGTGAGGGAAGGGATTGGAAGGGGATGCAGCAGCCAGTAGTGCCCCACCATGCGCCGCTCGTCGGGGTTCGATATGGCACCCCTTTCCATCTCGTCCATCCCCTTGAACGCCGCCGCGAACTGCAGCGCAAAGGAGACAGAAGATGGGGGAGGGGAACAGCCAGGGGGTTGAGAGGGGAGGGGGGGAGGGGGGGAGGGGGGGGGGGGGGGGGGGGGGGGGGGGGGGGGGAGGGGGGAGGGAGGGAAGAGATTGAAATGGGGTGTATCGGTCAGTTGTGCCCCACCATGCACCGCTCATCCTACGAGTGCGAAATTGGGCCTTTGCCTCTCGTCTCACCTTAGGTTCCATCGCCTCGACAAAGGCGTCCGTGGACCGTGACCCCCATGCGGCTGATGTCGAATTCGAGCCCCAGCTGCTCGTGCTTGTACAGCCACGCCACGTACCGCTCCCACAGCCGCACCCGCCTCGCACACCGCACACACAGGCTGCTACCACTCCTCACAACCCCACTCAGGCTGCTACCACTCCTCACAACCCCACACAGGCTGCTACCACTCCTCACAACCCCGCCCGTGGGCCTCATCGCCTCACCGACGTCTCACCTTAGGTTCCATCACTTCGACGAACGCGTCCGTGACGCCCATGCGGCTTATGTCGAGTTCGAGCCCCAGCTGCTCGTTCTTATACAGCCACGCCACGTACCGCTCCCACAGGCGCGCGGGGTCCGTCTCCAGCTCCCCCTCCCCGTGCTCCGCCTTGAACGCGCGCACGTCCAGCGGCGCCTCCGCCGCGCTGATGCGCGGAGCACGCGGAGGAAGGACAAGGGAGGGGGTGTGGGGAGGGGAGGAGAGCGGCGGCGGGGCCGGGGTGGGGGGAGAGGGGAAATGGGAAAGGCGGAAGGTGTGTGCAAGAGGGTCTCAATGTAGGGAGGATTGTTGAGATAGCTGAACCGCTAGAATACATTCAGCCACGCAATCTCGTCAGCATGGCTGGTACATCGTTACAAATTGTGAACTTTGAGTCGAACAACGCACAGCTGACTGCTATATCGCGGCGGCTTGGGACGTTCGAGCCGGCTGAAAACAGTTGAAGTGGCACACCGCAAGAAGCTGTGACATTCCTGGCTATGGTTGTTGGATCTATGTTCCCGTGCCTGTGTTCACTCGCCTGAACGGAAGCGACTTCGAGTCGACTCAAAAGTCACATTCCTGGCCATGCCTGTCGAGCCTCTGTTCATTCGCCTCTGCATTCGCCTGAACAGACCTCTCTCATCGCAGACAGCAACGATGTGGACCAGGGAGCTCACTATGGTGGTGAGGCCTGACCAGCTCACAGACTCGTTTAGAATAGTTGGCTGGTTGAGTATTTACGCTTTTGTGTAAATTTAATGGGATCTTTCGTTTCCATCCATTTCGTGAGCCTGCGACTCACCACTCGCCTGAAGCGTCAAAACCCCGGGTCTACAATAAAAGTGCGTTGAGAAAATCTATATAATTTTCAGGTAATCTGCAAGGACACCCACGTGGACTTGGCGGGTGTCGCGACGCTCCTCCGGCTGACATTGTTCGCGCGGTCCTGGGTCTGCAGCTGCTGGGATGCGTGAGCGGCGGAGAGCCCGGCCGAAGGCAGCTGGCTGGCGAGAGGAAGCATTGGCGAGGCGAACGGCGAGTTCGTTACGGTCCGCGTGACTGCAGCCATGGCCGCGCTCGAGGCAGCCATGGCAGCAGCAGCTATGGAGCTGGTAGCCGCCATTATATGATACGCGAATGCGGTTTTATAGCAAGAAAGATACGAGCTTAATATATCAAGCTCGAATCAGGACCGTGTTTGGGAGCTAGATTGACAGGAAGCTTAGCTTGAATTCAAGCTGCTATAAATGAAGTTCAGACCAGACCAGCCAAGACCAGTCACGGAATAGCCTGAAGATATGAATCCAAAAGAAGAGGATGCATGTGGGGTGGAGGAATGGCAGTGGGGCAGATTCCAAAGCAGACACCCAGACAGAAGCGATTGTTTGTGTCAGCGTGCGAGAGATCTGCGACAGAGTAACCATATTAACGAAGCAACTTGGCGTGTGGGTGTGGCTGAGATCGTTCGTAAATGCTGACTGGATGAAGGACGAAAGCCAGATGGCAAACCAAGATGCTGGCAGCCTTGCATAAAGCGTCAGACGAGCTGGATTGGATAAGGAGACTGTTTGGAACACTCTTTTCCTTCTCAAAACCATTGTACAATGGAGGTTCAAATATAGCTAAACATGCTACATCTATAATTTGCTCGGTTATGACCGGAAATGGTCTTTCGAGCATTTCATTTTATATCTTCAGATTTCTGTGGTATCACAATGTATATACAAAAAAAAAACAAACAAAAACAGCAAAACAGGGTTAAAACAAATATACGTAAAATATCAAATTAAATAGGGTTCAACGGCTCCCCAAGTTTTTAAATAAACTTATTTTCATAAAACATATTCATCCATACTGCATAGAATACATGATAAGTTGTATAAATGATGAAAGTTATTGTAGAAACGGTATCATAAAACTATATTGCACTAAGTTATGTATGATGAAAGTTCTTGTATTTGTGATGTGATCTGCAACTATTAACGGAAACACGGGATACTTGTCAGAGAACTGACAGCGTTCATTGGCGCCACTTGAATGCAATCTCCGTTCAGTAAATGCACTGTACGACTGTCGCCAACTGAACTGCTACTCACAACATTAAAGTTCACACACGAAATGTAAACAAAAATCAGGTGACAGTCTGTTTTTTTTTTTAGGGAGTGTTTTGAAAGCACCTGACATCGGGTCCGGAGATGGTTTGGAACACGCCCCTAAATCCGAAACTCGGTTTGAATCTCCCCACATGCGCTGCATGAGTATAGGAGATTCCAGATAGGAGGTCTTGAGAAAGGAGATTCCAGATAGGAGGTCTCCTAGCCGTAGAATACCATAGCAGCACTCCTCTTCTCCAGTCCAGTAGCGAGCCTCATTTCCGTGGTCCGATTTATTCCGTTCCTGTGTAATCGACGGTAGCGTCCCCTAAAGAACCACGAGCACATACTGGAGCGGCGGACGATTTGTTGCAAGATCAGGAGCATCTGATCTCGATCCACTCACGCTCACCACCGCGCATTAGAAACCAACGGTCGAGATGCAGCCGACGGAGGAAAGCCTCAAATCCCTCGCGCAATGCTTCCTCCAGACGCTCGCGCCGGACCCCGAGCCGCGCAAGGCGGCGGAGAATTTCCTCAAGACGGCGGCCGGACAGCCGGGGTTCGGCATCACGGTGCTCGCGCTGATCGCGACGCCCGGCGTGGACGAGCAGGTGCTGCAGCCGGCCGCCGTCAACTTCAAGAACTTCGTCAAATACCACTGGGCTCCGTCGGAGCACGATCCGCTCGGCCATGTTCCCATCCAGGTACGCTGCGGCCGATTCGTCGTTTGAGTCGACTCAAAAGTCAGTCCGTCAGGTACCAGTGGGCTCCGTCGGAGCACGATCCGCTCGGCCATGTTCCCATCAAACTACGATTTCGCCGATTCATCAGGTCCGTCCGATTGTTGACCCCTGTCTTGGAGTTACCGAATTCGTGCTACGCTTGCGGAATCCGCGTGAAACTATCTGCAAGCGTATCGCGCGAATTTGGCAACTCCAAGGCACAGGTCAACCATCGGACAAATCGGATGAATCGGCGAGAACGTTCCTGGATGGGAAAGGATTCTGGCCTTCTTTTAGGTACTGATGATGCGCGCTGCATGACACATTCCTAAGAAACATTGAAGAATAAATTGAAATCTCCTGATTCGTTCGCCTCCTGAGTCGTTGTGTGTTGCTGTGTCCTCACTCCCCGTTGCCACCAGGAGGAGGAGAAGGCGAAGATTAAGGAGCACATCGTGCCGCTCATGCTCTCCGCGCCGCCCAAGATCCAGGCGCAGATCAGCGAGGCGCTCTCCATTATAAGCACGCACGACTTCCCCGCCAAGTGGGAAAACCTCCTTCCGGAGCTTGTATCGAAGCTGCCTTCAACGGATTACGGCGTCCTCCTGGGAATCCTCGAAACGGCCAATTCCATCTTTAAGCGATTCCGCCACCAGTTCAAATCCGCGCAGCTTTACGCGGAGCTTAAATACTGCTTAGACCTCTTCGTCGCGCCGATGCTGGCGCTCTTTATAAGCACAGGGCAGCTGATCGCAGCCAATCAGGACAAGCCGGACACGCTGCGCGTGTTGCTCAACTGCCAGCGTCTCATCTGCCGGATATTCTTTTCGCTCAACTCGCAAGAGCTGCCTGAGGTTTTCGAGGATCACCTACAGGAATGGATGGGGGAATTCCATAAGTACCTCACTTATGAGAACCCGCTGCTGAACGAGAAGGACCTGGAGAAGGTGCGTGGAAGCTTCGAGATTCTAGGGCAGCTGAGGTCTCCGTGTTCTTCTCCCCGATCCCGTCTCCCTTCCCTCTCCCTCCCCTCTTGCTCTCCTCTCTGCCGTTGCTCCCTCACACCACTTCCCCGTTCTCCCCCCCCCCCCCCCCCCCCCCCCCCCCCCCACCCCCACCTGTTCTCCCGAGCCCTCACCCCCAAACCCTTTCCGCCACCAGCTCCCGTTTCTTCCCCCTTCCCCCCCCGTTCAGGAGGGCATATTAGACCAGCTACAGGCGGCCATATGCGGGAACATGAATCGCTACATGGAGAAGAACGAGGAGGAGTTCAAAGACTTGCCTGCCCCTTGATCCTGCTGCAGGCCTCTCCTACTCATCCCCTGTCCCTTATCCCCTCTCCCCCACCTTCCCCTTCCGCTTGGTTTAGGAGGGCATATTGGACCAGCTGAAAGCGGCCATATGCGAGAACATCAACCTGCACATGGCGAAGAACGAGGGTGGGTTGAAGGACTTGCCTGCTTGACCTTTCTACCCTACTGACGCCCCCACCCCCCCTCCACCCTCCGTCGTCCTTCCCCCCTGCTCCCATTTCAGGAGGGCATATTGGACCAGCTGAAAGCGGCCATATGCGAGAGCAGCAACCTGTACATGGAGAAGAACGAGGAGGAGTTTAAGGACTTTCTGCCCACGTTCGTGACGGACGTGTGGACGCTGTTCATCAAGCTGCCCCAGTCGCCCCAGGGGCTGGGCCCTGGTCGGGATAGGCTGGCCATCGTGGCGACTGCTGCTGGCTTCTCCAATTCATCCCCTCTTCCCCACCTTCCCCCATCCTTCTCCCCTGCACCCAATTCAGGAGGGCATACTGGACCAGCTCAAGGCGGCCATCTGCGAAAACATCAACCTGTACATGGAGAAGAACGAAGAGGAGTTTAAGGACTTCCTGCCCACCTTCGTGACGGACGTGTGGACGCTCCTCATCAAGCTCCCTCAATCGCCCGAGGGGCTGGGGCCTGGGCGGGATAGGCTGGCCATAGTGGCGATCAGGTTCCTGACGACTGTGAGCCGCAGCGTGCACCACGCGCTGTTCAAGGACGCGGAGACGCTGAGGAAGATCTGTGAAGGGATTGTGCTGCCGAACTCGCGGCTGCGGGACGAAGATGAAGAGCTGTTTGAAATGAACTTCGTGGAGTATATTCGGAGGTGAGGAGCAAGGGGGGGGAGGGGGAGGGGGGGAGGAGTATGCGTGTGTTGTGTTGCCAGGGGTGAGGTGGTGTGTAGTGTGGTGGTGTGCATTCCTGAGGCGTCTCGAATTATTGGCTGCGGGACGAGAATGAGGATGAGGATGAGGTGCTGTTTGAAGGTGTGTGTGATGGGTGCATGCACGGGTGAAGGGGGAGGGGGAGGGGGAGAGGGAGAGGGGGAAGGGGAACGTGGAGTGTGGGTGTGTTATGGTGGCAGGAGAAGGGCAGTGGTTGGTGGCAGGAGAAGGGCAGTGGTTGGTGGCAGGAGAAGGGCAGTGGTTGGTGGCAGGAGAAGGGCAGTGGTTGGTGGCAGGAGAAGGGCAGTGGTTGGTGGCAGGAGAAGGGCAGTGGTTGGTGGCAGGAGAAGGGCAGTGGTTGGTGGCAGGAGAAGGGCAGTGGTTGGTGGCAGGAGAAGGGCAGTGGTTGGTGGCAGGAGAAGGGCAGTGGTTGGTGGCAGGAGAAGGGCAGTGGTTGGTGGCAGGAGAAGGGCAGTGGTTGGTGGCAGGAGAAGGGCAGTGGTTGGTGGCAGGAGAAGGGCAGTGGTTGGTGGCAGGAGAAGGGCAGTGGTTGGTGGCAGGAGAAGGGCAGTGGTTGGTGGCAGGAGAAGGGCAGTGGTTGGTGGCAGGAGAAGGGCAGTGGTTGGTGGCAGGAGAAGGGCAGTGGTTGGTGGCAGGAGAAGGGCAGTGGTTGGTGGCAGGAGAAGGGCAGTGGTTGGTGGCAGGAGAAGGGCAGTGGTTGGTGGCAGGAGAAGGGCAGTGGTTGGTGGCAGGAGAAGGGCAGTGGTTGGTGGCAGGAGAAGGGCAGTGGTTGGTGGCAGGAGAAGGGCAGTGGTTGGTGGCAGGAGAAGGGCAGTGGTTGGTGGCAGGAGAAGGGCAGTGGTTGGTGGCAGGAGAAGGGCAGTGGTTGGTGGCAGGAGAAGGGCAGTGGTTGGTGGCAGGAGAAGGGCAGTGGTTGGTGGCAGGAGAAGGGCAGTGGTTGGTGGCAGGAGAAGGGCAGTGGTTGGTGGCAGGAGAAGGGCAGTGGTTGGTGGCAGGAGAAGGGCAGTGGTTGGTGGCAGGAGAAGGGCAGTGGTTGGTGGCAGGAGAAGGGCAGTGGTTGGTGGCAGGAGAAGGGCAGTGGTTGGTGGCAGGAGAAGGGCAGTGGTTGGTGGCAGGAGAAGGGCAGTGGTTGGTGGCAGGAGAAGGGCAGTGGTTGGTGGCAGGAGAAGGGCAGTGGTTGGTGGCAGGAGAAGGGCAGTGGTTGGTGGCAGGAGAAGGGCAGTGGTTGGTGGCAGGAGAAGGGCAGTGGTTGGTGGCAGGAGAAGGGCAGTGGTTGGTGGCAGGAGAAGGGCAGTGGTTGGTGGCAGGAGAAGGGCAGTGGTTGGTGGCAGGAGAAGGGCAGTGGTTGGTGGCAGGAGAAGGGCAGTGGTTGGTGGCAGGAGAAGGGCAGTGGTTGGTGGCAGGAGAAGGGCAGTGGTTGGTGGCAGGAGAAGGGCAGTGGTTGGTGGCAGGAGAAGGGCAGTGGTTGGTGGCAGGAGAAGGGCAGTGGTTGGTGGCAGGAGAAGGGCAGTGGTTGGTGGCAGGAGAAGGGCAGTGGTTGGTGGCAGGAGAAGGGCAGTGGTTGGTGGCAGGAGAAGGGCAGTGGTTGGTGGCAGGAGAAGGGCAGTGGTTGGTGGCAGGAGAAGGGCAGTGGTTGGTGGCAGGAGAAGGGCAGTGGTTGGTGGCAGGAGAAGGGCAGTGGTTGGTGGCAGGAGAAGGGCAGTGGTTGGTGGCAGGAGAAGGGCAGTGGTTGGTGGCAGGAGAAGGGCAGTGGTTGGTGGCAGGAGAAGGGCAGTGGTTGGTGGCAGGAGAAGGGCAGTGGTTGGTGGCAGGAGAAGGGCAGTGGTTGGTGGCAGGAGAAGGGCAGTGGTTGGTGGCAGGAGAAGGGCAGTGGTTGGTGGCAGGAGAAGGGCAGTGGTTGGTGGCAGGAGAAGGGCAGTGGTTGGTGGCAGGAGAAGGGCAGTGGTTGGTGGCAGGAGAAGGGCAGTGGTTGGTGGCAGGAGAAGGGCAGTGGTTGGTGGCAGGAGAAGGGCAGTGGTTGGTGGCAGGAGAAGGGCAGTGGTTGGTGGCAGGAGAAGGGCAGTGGTTGGTGGCAGGAGAAGGGCAGTGGTTGGTGGCAGGAGAAGGGCAGTGGTTGGTGGCAGGAGAAGGGCAGTGGTTGGTGGCAGGAGAAGGGCAGTGGTTGGTGGCAGGAGAAGGGCAGTGGTTGGTGGCAGGAGAAGGGCAGTGGTTGGTGGCAGGAGAAGGGCAGTGGTTGGTGGCAGGAGAAGGGCAGTGGTTGGTGGCAGGAGAAGGGCAGTGGTTGGTGGCAGGAGAAGGGCAGTGGTTGGTGGCAGGAGAAGGGCAGTGGTTGGTGGCAGGAGAAGGGCAGTGGTTGGTGGCAGGAGAAGGGCAGTGGTTGGTGGCAGGAGAAGGGCAGTGGTTGGTGGCAGGAGAAGGGCAGTGGTTGGTGGCAGGAGAAGGGCAGTGGTTGGTGGCAGGAGAAGGGCAGTGGTTGGTGGCAGGAGAAGGGCAGTGGTTGGTGGCAGGAGAAGGGCAGTGGTTGGTGGCAGGAGAAGGGCAGTGGTTGGTGGCAGGAGAAGGGCAGTGGTTGGTGGCAGGAGAAGGGCAGTGGTTGGTGGCAGGAGAAGGGCAGTGGTTGGTGGCAGGAGAAGGGCAGTGGTTGGTGGCAGGAGAAGGGCAGTGGTTGGTGGCAGGAGAAGGGCAGTGGTTGGTGGCAGGAGAAGGGCAGTGGTTGGTGGCAGGAGAAGGGCAGTGGTTGGTGGCAGGAGAAGGGCAGTGGTTGGTGGCAGGAGAAGGGCAGTGGTTGGTGGCAGGAGAAGGGCAGTGGTTGGTGGCAGGAGAAGGGCAGTGGTTGGTGGCAGGAGAAGGGCAGTGGTTGGTGGCAGGAGAAGGGCAGTGGTTGGTGGCAGGAGAAGGGCAGTGGTTGGTGGCAGGAGAAGGGCAGTGGTTGGTGGCAGGAGAAGGGCAGTGGTTGGTGGCAGGAGAAGGGCAGTGGTTGGTGGCAGGAGAAGGGCAGTGGTTGGTGGCAGGAGAAGGGCAGTGGTTGGTGGCAGGAGAAGGGCAGTGGTTGGTGGCAGGAGAAGGGCAGTGGTTGGTGGCAGGAGAAGGGCAGTGGTTGGTGGCAGGAGAAGGGCAGTGGTTGGTGGCAGGAGAAGGGCAGTGGTTGGTGGCAGGAGAAGGGCAGTGGTTGGTGGCAGGAGAAGGGCAGTGGTTGGTGGCAGGAGAAGGGCAGTGGTTGGTGGCAGGAGAAGGGCAGTGGTTGGTGGCAGGAGAAGGGCAGTGGTTGGTGGCAGGAGAAGGGCAGTGGTTGGTGGCAGGAGAAGGGCAGTGGTTGGTGGCAGGAGAAGGGCAGTGGTTGGTGGCAGGAGAAGGGCAGTGGTTGGTGGCAGGAGAAGGGCAGTGGTTGGTGGCAGGAGAAGGGCAGTGGTTGGTGGCAGGAGAAGGGCAGTGGTTGGTGGCAGGAGAAGGGCAGTGGTTGGTGGCAGGAGAAGGGCAGTGGTTGGTGGCAGGAGAAGGGCAGTGGTTGGTGGCAGGAGAAGGGCAGTGGTTGGTGGCAGGAGAAGGGCAGTGGTTGGTGGCAGGAGAAGGGCAGTGGTTGGTGGCAGGAGAAGGGCAGTGGTTGGTGGCAGGAGAAGGGCAGTGGTTGGTGGCAGGAGAAGGGCAGTGGTTGGTGGCAGGAGAAGGGCAGTGGTTGGTGGCAGGAGAAGGGCAGTGGTTGGTGGCAGGAGAAGGGCAGTGGTTGGTGGCAGGAGAAGGGCAGTGGTTGGTGGCAGGAGAAGGGCAGTGGTTGGTGGCAGGAGAAGGGCAGTGGTTGGTGGCAGGAGAAGGGCAGTGGTTGGTGGCAGGAGAAGGGCAGTGGTTGGTGGCAGGAGAAGGGCAGTGGTTGGTGGCAGGAGAAGGGCAGTGGTTGGTGGCAGGAGAAGGGCAGTGGTTGGTGGCAGGAGAAGGGCAGTGGTTGGTGGCAGGAGAAGGGCAGTGGTTGGTGGCAGGAGAAGGGCAGTGGTTGGTGGCAGGAGAAGGGCAGTGGTTGGTGGCAGGAGAAGGGCAGTGGTTGGTGGCAGGAGAAGGGCAGTGGTTGGTGGCAGGAGAAGGGCAGTGGTTGGTGGCAGGAGAAGGGCAGTGGTTGGTGGCAGGAGAAGGGCAGTGGTTGGTGGCAGGAGAAGGGCAGTGGTTGGTGGCAGGAGAAGGGCAGTGGTTGGTGGCAGGAGAAGGGCAGTGGTTGGTGGCAGGAGAAGGGCAGTGGTTGGTGGCAGGAGAAGGGCAGTGGTTGGTGGCAGGAGAAGGGCAGTGGTTGGTGGCAGGAGAAGGGCAGTGGTTGGTGGCAGGAGAAGGGCAGTGGTTGGTGGCAGGAGAAGGGCAGTGGTTGGTGGCAGGAGAAGGGCAGTGGTTGGTGGCAGGAGAAGGGCAGTGGTTGGTGGCAGGAGAAGGGCAGTGGTTGGTGGCAGGAGAAGGGCAGTGGTTGGTGGCAGGAGAAGGGCAGTGGTTGGTGGCAGGAGAAGGGCAGTGGTTGGTGGCAGGAGAAGGGCAGTGGTTGGTGGCAGGAGAAGGGCAGTGGTTGGTGGCAGGAGAAGGGCAGTGGTTGGTGGCAGGAGAAGGGCAGTGGTTGGTGGCAGGAGAAGGGCAGTGGTTGGTGGCAGGAGAAGGGCAGTGGTTGGTGGCAGGAGAAGGGCAGTGGTTGGTGGCAGGAGAAGGGCAGTGGTTGGTGGCAGGAGAAGGGCAGTGGTTGGTGGCAGGAGAAGGGCAGTGGTTGGTGGCAGGAGAAGGGCAGTGGTTGGTGGCAGGAGAAGGGCAGTGGTTGGTGGCAGGAGAAGGGCAGTGGTTGGTGGCAGGAGAAGGGCAGTGGTTGGTGGCAGGAGAAGGGCAGTGGTTGGTGGCAGGAGAAGGGCAGTGGTTGGTGGCAGGAGAAGGGCAGTGGTTGGTGGCAGGAGAAGGGCAGTGGTTGGTGGCAGGAGAAGGGCAGTGGTTGGTGGCAGGAGAAGGGCAGTGGTTGGTGGCAGGAGAAGGGCAGTGGTTGGTGGCAGGAGAAGGGCAGTGGTTGGTGGCAGGAGAAGGGCAGTGGTTGGTGGCAGGAGAAGGGCAGTGGTTGGTGGCAGGAGAAGGGCAGTGGTTGGTGGCAGGAGAAGGGCAGTGGTTGGTGGCAGGAGAAGGGCAGTGGTTGGTGGCAGGAGAAGGGCAGTGGTTGGTGGCAGGAGAAGGGCAGTGGTTGGTGGCAGGAGAAGGGCAGTGGTTGGTGGCAGGAGAAGGGCAGTGGTTGGTGGCAGGAGAAGGGCAGTGGTTGGTGGCAGGAGAAGGGCAGTGGTTGGTGGCAGGAGAAGGGCAGTGGTTGGTGGCAGGAGAAGGGCAGTGGTTGGTGGCAGGAGAAGGGCAGTGGTTGGTGGCAGGAGAAGGGCAGTGGTTGGTGGCAGGAGAAGGGCAGTGGTTGGTGGCAGGAGAAGGGCAGTGGTTGGTGGCAGGAGAAGGGCAGTGGTTGGTGGCAGGAGAAGGGCAGTGGTTGGTGGCAGGAGAAGGGCAGTGGTTGGTGGCAGGAGAAGGGCAGTGGTTGGTGGCAGGAGAAGGGCAGTGGTTGGTGGCAGGAGAAGGGCAGTGGTTGGTGGCAGGAGAAGGGCAGTGGTTGGTGGCAGGAGAAGGGCAGTGGTTGGTGGCAGGAGAAGGGCAGTGGTTGGTGGCAGGAGAAGGGCAGTGGTTGGTGGCAGGAGAAGGGCAGTGGTTGGTGGCAGGAGAAGGGCAGTGGTTGGTGGCAGGAGAAGGGCAGTGGTTGGTGGCAGGAGAAGGGCAGTGGTTGGTGGCAGGAGAAGGGCAGTGGTTGGTGGCAGGAGAAGGGCAGTGGTTGGTGGCAGGAGAAGGGCAGTGGTTGGTGGCAGGAGAAGGGCAGTGGTTGGTGGCAGGAGAAGGGCAGTGGTTGGTGGCAGGAGAAGGGCAGTGGTTGGTGGCAGGAGAAGGGCAGTGGTTGGTGGCAGGAGAAGGGCAGTGGTTGGTGGCAGGAGAAGGGCAGTGGTTGGTGGCAGGAGAAGGGCAGTGGTTGGTGGCAGGAGAAGGGCAGTGGTTGGTGGCAGGAGAAGGGCAGTGGTTGGTGGCAGGAGAAGGGCAGTGGTTGGTGGCAGGAGAAGGGCAGTGGTTGGTGGCAGGAGAAGGGCAGTGGTTGGTGGCAGGAGAAGGGCAGTGGTTGGTGGCAGGAGAAGGGCAGTGGTTGGTGGCAGGAGAAGGGCAGTGGTTGGTGGCAGGAGAAGGGCAGTGGTTGGTGGCAGGAGAAGGGCAGTGGTTGGTGGCAGGAGAAGGGCAGTGGTTGGTGGCAGGAGAAGGGCAGTGGTTGGTGGCAGGAGAAGGGCAGTGGTTGGTGGCAGGAGAAGGGCAGTGGTTGGTGGCAGGAGAAGGGCAGTGGTTGGTGGCAGGAGAAGGGCAGTGGTTGGTGGCAGGAGAAGGGCAGTGGTTGGTGGCAGGAGAAGGGCAGTGGTTGGTGGCAGGAGAAGGGCAGTGGTTGGTGGCAGGAGAAGGGCAGTGGTTGGTGGCAGGAGAAGGGCAGTGGTTGGTGGCAGGAGAAGGGCAGTGGTTGGTGGCAGGAGAAGGGCAGTGGTTGGTGGCAGGAGAAGGGCAGTGGTTGGTGGCAGGAGAAGGGCAGTGGTTGGTGGCAGGAGAAGGGCAGTGGTTGGTGGCAGGAGAAGGGCAGTGGTTGGTGGCAGGAGAAGGGCAGTGGTTGGTGGCAGGAGAAGGGCAGTGGTTGGTGGCAGGAGAAGGGCAGTGGTTGGTGGCAGGAGAAGGGCAGTGGTTGGTGGCAGGAGAAGGGCAGTGGTTGGTGGCAGGAGAAGGGCAGTGGTTGGTGGCAGGAGAAGGGCAGTGGTTGGTGGCAGGAGAAGGGCAGTGGTTGGTGGCAGGAGAAGGGCAGTGGTTGGTGGCAGGAGAAGGGCAGTGGTTGGTGGCAGGAGAAGGGCAGTGGTTGGTGGCAGGAGAAGGGCAGTGGTTGGTGGCAGGAGAAGGGCAGTGGTTGGTGGCAGGAGAAGGGCAGTGGTTGGTGGCAGGAGAAGGGCAGTGGTTGGTGGCAGGAGAAGGGCAGTGGTTGGTGGCAGGAGAAGGGCAGTGGTTGGTGGCAGGAGAAGGGCAGTGGTTGGTGGCAGGAGAAGGGCAGTGGTTGGTGGCAGGAGAAGGGCAGTGGTTGGTGGCAGGAGAAGGGCAGTGGTTGGTGGCAGGAGAAGGGCAGTGGTTGGTGGCAGGAGAAGGGCAGTGGTTGGTGGCAGGAGAAGGGCAGTGGTTGGTGGCAGGAGAAGGGCAGTGGTTGGTGGCAGGAGAAGGGCAGTGGTTGGTGGCAGGAGAAGGGCAGTGGTTGGTGGCAGGAGAAGGGCAGTGGTTGGTGGCAGGAGAAGGGCAGTGGTTGGTGGCAGGAGAAGGGCAGTGGTTGGTGGCAGGAGAAGGGCAGTGGTTGGTGGCAGGAGAAGGGCAGTGGTTGGTGGCAGGAGAAGGGCAGTGGTTGGTGGCAGGAGAAGGGCAGTGGTTGGTGGCAGGAGAAGGGCAGTGGTTGGTGGCAGGAGAAGGGCAGTGGTTGGTGGCAGGAGAAGGGCAGTGGTTGGTGGCAGGAGAAGGGCAGTGGTTGGTGGCAGGAGAAGGGCAGTGGTTGGTGGCAGGAGAAGGGCAGTGGTTGGTGGCAGGAGAAGGGCAGTGGTTGGTGGCAGGAGAAGGGCAGTGGTTGGTGGCAGGAGAAGGGCAGTGGTTGGTGGCAGGAGAAGGGCAGTGGTTGGTGGCAGGAGAAGGGCAGTGGTTGGTGGCAGGAGAAGGGCAGTGGTTGGTGGCAGGAGAAGGGCAGTGGTTGGTGGCAGGAGAAGGGCAGTGGTTGGTGGCAGGAGAAGGGCAGTGGTTGGTGGCAGGAGAAGGGCAGTGGTTGGTGGCAGGAGAAGGGCAGTGGTTGGTGGCAGGAGAAGGGCAGTGGTTGGTGGCAGGAGAAGGGCAGTGGTTGGTGGCAGGAGAAGGGCAGTGGTTGGTGGCAGGAGAAGGGCAGTGGTTGGTGGCAGGAGAAGGGCAGTGGTTGGTGGCAGGAGAAGGGCAGTGGTTGGTGGCAGGAGAAGGGCAGTGGTTGGTGGCAGGAGAAGGGCAGTGGTTGGTGGCAGGAGAAGGGCAGTGGTTGGTGGCAGGAGAAGGGCAGTGGTTGGTGGCAGGAGAAGGGCAGTGGTTGGTGGCAGGAGAAGGGCAGTGGTTGGTGGCAGGAGAAGGGCAGTGGTTGGTGGCAGGAGAAGGGCAGTGGTTGGTGGCAGGAGAAGGGCAGTGGTTGGTGGCAGGAGAAGGGCAGTGGTTGGTGGCAGGAGAAGGGCAGTGGTTGGTGGCAGGAGAAGGGCAGTGGTTGGTGGCAGGAGAAGGGCAGTGGTTGGTGGCAGGAGAAGGGCAGTGGTTGGTGGCAGGAGAAGGGCAGTGGTTGGTGGCAGGAGAAGGGCAGTGGTTGGTGGCAGGAGAAGGGCAGTGGTTGGTGGCAGGAGAAGGGCAGTGGTTGGTGGCAGGAGAAGGGCAGTGGTTGGTGGCAGGAGAAGGGCAGTGGTTGGTGGCAGGAGAAGGGCAGTGGTTGGTGGCAGGAGAAGGGCAGTGGTTGGTGGCAGGAGAAGGGCAGTGGTTGGTGGCAGGAGAAGGGCAGTGGTTGGTGGCAGGAGAAGGGCAGTGGTTGGTGGCAGGAGAAGGGCAGTGGTTGGTGGCAGGAGAAGGGCAGTGGTTGGTGGCAGGAGAAGGGCAGTGGTTGGTGGCAGGAGAAGGGCAGTGGTTGGTGGCAGGAGAAGGGCAGTGGTTGGTGGCAGGAGAAGGGCAGTGGTTGGTGGCAGGAGAAGGGCAGTGGTTGGTGGCAGGAGAAGGGCAGTGGTTGGTGGCAGGAGAAGGGCAGTGGTTGGTGGCAGGAGAAGGGCAGTGGTTGGTGGCAGGAGAAGGGCAGTGGTTGGTGGCAGGAGAAGGGCAGTGGTTGGTGGCAGGAGAAGGGCAGTGGTTGGTGGCAGGAGAAGGGCAGTGGTTGGTGGCAGGAGAAGGGCAGTGGTTGGTGGCAGGAGAAGGGCAGTGGTTGGTGGCAGGAGAAGGGCAGTGGTTGGTGGCAGGAGAAGGGCAGTGGTTGGTGGCAGGAGAAGGGCAGTGGTTGGTGGCAGGAGAAGGGCAGTGGTTGGTGGCAGGAGAAGGGCAGTGGTTGGTGGCAGGAGAAGGGCAGTGGTTGGTGGCAGGAGAAGGGCAGTGGTTGGTGGCAGGAGAAGGGCAGTGGTTGGTGGCAGGAGAAGGGCAGTGGTTGGTGGCAGGAGAAGGGCAGTGGTTGGTGGCAGGATGGTTGGTGGCAGGATGAGGATGTTGATGAGTGATGATGCGTCATGAGTGCATTCGCAGGGGCGTCAAGAGGTTGGGGCGGTTGGGCGGGTGTGACTTGGTCGCGAGGGGCTGGGGAGGCGGGGGAAAAGAGGGTCGAGAGGGGGGTGGGGATCGCTTGAACCAGAGCGTAGGGTGCTTGATGGTTGATGCTTGAACGTGGTTGATGCTTGAACGTGCTTGATTGGCGGGTTGATGCTTGAACGTGGTTCTGGGGCTACCATGTTGTGAACTAGAACCCTCTCCTTTCCTGTCCTCTTCACTCTCCCAACACTTATGGTTCGGCTCAAAAGTCATCCCTTTGCCCCTTCTTTTCCCCCTTTGCCCCTTCTTTTCCCCCTTTGCCCCTTCTTTTCCCCCTTTGCCCCTTCTTTTCCCCCTTTGCCCCTTCTTTTCCCCCTTTGCCCCTTCTTTTCCCCCTTTGCCCCTTCTTTTCCCCCTTTGCCTCTTCTTTTCCCCCTTTGCCCCTTCATTTCCCCCTTTGCCCCTTCTTTTCCCCCTTTGCCCCTTCTTTTCCCCCTTTGCCCCTTCTTTTCCCCCTTTGCCCCTTCTTTTCCCCCTTTGCCCCTTCTTTTCCCCCTTTGCCCAACAAGCTCAGGGAGACGGAGGGCAGTGAGAGCAAGCCAAGGCAGTGCATGGCATGACAGATCGTGAAGGGCTTACTATGATAACTTCTCCCACCTAACTCTTCTCCCACCTTCTCCTCCCCCCTCTCCCCCCTCCGCTTCCTCGCCTTTCCCCATTCTCTTCTCCCCCCCACCCCTCCTCCTCTCCCTCCTCCAACCTGCGGCAGGGACATAGAGGGCAGCGACAGCGACACAAGGCGGAGAATGGCATGCGAGCTCGTCAAGGGTCTCTCCACGAGCTACGAGGCAGAGGTCACTCACCTCTTCTCCCAGTACGTCAGCTCGGAGCTAGCCCAGTATGCCGCCAACCCAGACGCCAACTGGAAAGCCAAGGACACGGCAGTGTTTCTTGTGGTGGCATTGGCTGTCAAGCAGAAGACTGCTGCTGCTGGCGCCACGGCGACTAATAATCTGGTGAACGTCGGGGAGTTTTTTTCCGGGCAGATTCTGCCCGAGCTGCGGGCGGCGGACGTGAACGCGCAGCCGGTGCTCAAGGCGAACGCGCTCAAGTTTCTGACCACGTTTCGCGGGCAGATTCCAAAGGAGACGTGCCTGGAGCTGATGCCGCAGCTGCTGCGGTTTGTAGGGGCGGAGTCAAATGTGGTGCACTCGTACGCGGCTAACGCTATAGAGAGGCTGCTTATGACGAGGGATGGCGGGCAGCTGAGGTTCTCGGGCGCTGACGTGGCGACATTCGCGGAGCCGCTGCTGGGGGAGCTGTTCAAGGCGCTCAAGATGCCCGACTCGCAGGTACAGAGCGGTGCAGAGCGATGGAGAGCGGTGGGGGTTGGTGAGGGTGGGGGAGGAAGTATATGAGAGGGGCTGGTGAGGTTTGAGGGGGGTGCGGGAAGTGGGAGGGGGTTGTGAGGGATTGGGGGAACCCTGGGGGTGCAGACTCTCGAGTTGAAGGGTGAAGATCAGGCATGCAGGCACGGAGGGATGGGGGAAACGAGCACGTGAGTAAATATGTGATGCAGGTGGTTGGTGCAACCCACGCCTGCCTGATCTCCTCCCTCCCTCCCCCTCTTCCTCCCCCCCCTCACAGGAGAACCAGTACGTGATGAAGTGTCTCATGCGCGTCGTCTCCACCACAGCAGGCCCCACAGCCATCCTGCCCCTCACAGGCGCTTGCCACTCACACAGATGGTTGGTTTGACCCATGCCCGAACTCCCCCGTTTCCTCCCTTTCCCTCTACACACTCACTTGACGCCCCTTCCCCCTCACAGGAGAACCAGTACGTGATGAAGTGTCTCATGCGGGTGGTATCCACCACCGCTGCTCCAATCGCCATTCTACCCCTCGCCCTGCCGGCGCTCGTGGCGCTCCTCACAGCCGCCTCTCTCAACCCCGCCAACCCCTCATTCAACCACTAGGCCTTCTTTTGAGGCCGTGGCGGCGCTCGTCAGGCGTGCCACAGCTGGTTGCTTGGTTTGACCCACCCGTCCCCTCCTGTTCCCTCTACAACCATCTGACACCCCGTCCCCTCTCGCAGGAGAACCAGTATGTAATGAAGTGCCTGATGCGGGTGGTATCCACCACCGCTGCTCCAATCGCCATCCTGCCCCTCGCCCTGCCAGCCCTCGTGGCTCTGCTAACTGCCGCCTGTCGCAACCCCGCCAACCCCTCTTTCAATCACTACGCCTTTGAGGCTGTGGCCGCGCTCGTCAGGCGGGCGGCGGCGGAGGACGCACCTGGCCAGGTGCCTGTGTGCGAGGCGCAGGTGTTTCCTCTGCTGCAGCTCATCCTCGACGCCGACGTGCAGGAGTTTGCACCGTACGCCTTTCAGGTGGGGAAGCTTTGACGTTCAGGTGGATTTTCAGGTGAAGAGTATCAGGCGGGATTGTCAGGCGGCTGTTGGGTGTGGTCATCACGTCAGGTGGATTTCCAGGTAGGGCCGGGCATCAGGTGGGTGTAGAGAATGAGTTCAGCGGGGTCAGTGGGGCAAGGAGGGTCACTGGTGGGCATTGCATGGTGGGGCGGAGGTTTCTCCTGCACAAAGAGAGAGCCAGTGCCCGTTGCCTCTGCCATTTTCCCATTTCCCATTCCGCTCTCCTCGAGCTCTCTCCCCTCGCTTCTCTCCCCCCTTGACGGTGCCCCTCGCCCATTTTCTTTGACTCTTCCGCACCGCTCGTCCTGCCACGAGCGCCTTGCTCATTGGGGGCCAGTCAGAGTCTCTGCTGTTGGCCCCTGCTCTGCTGTTGGCCCCTGCTCTGCTGTTGGCCCCTGCTCTGCTGTTGGCCCCTGCTCTGCTGCTGCTACCAGCAGCATCATTGGCGCGCTTCCCCGCCCTCATCACCACCTTACCTCCCCACCCTCCATCTGCTCCCCGCACCACCCGTTTCCCCCCCCCAGCTCCTCGCGCTGCTCATCGAGAGCCGATCAGCCCCGCCTCTGCTACCCCTGCCACCGGCGTACATGGCGCTCTTCCCCGCGCTCATCTCACCCACACTGTGGGAGCGAGCAGGGAACGTGCCCGCCCTTGTCCGCTTGCTGCAGGTAAGTGCATCCCCCCGCTGCCGATCTCTAGTGCTACCCCTCCCAGCAACCGACATGGCGCTCTTCCCTGCGCTTATCTCCCCCACACTGTTGGAGTGAGACGGCAATGCGCCTGCCCTTGTCCGCTTGCTGCAGGTAACCCTTTTGACCCCCCTGCCACTTTCTGATGCTCCCACCCTGCCACCCTCCCCTCGTCCCTCCCCTCGTCCCTCGTCTCGTCCCTCCCCTCATTCCTCCGCTGGTTCCTCTCCGCTGCAACCTCTGAGAAGATATTTTCCCATTCCGTCATTCCTTGCTTGGCCTTCAATTCCTCCCCCTCACTCCCTTCCCTCACTCCCTTCCTCACTCCCTCCCCCCGCACACCCTCCCCCCGCACACCCTCCGCTCACTCCCTCTTCTCCCCACCTCCCCTCGTCCACTCGCCTCGCCCGCTCACATTCTCACCATGCACTAAACTCATTCTCTGTGACTTCCCCTCCCCCTCCCCCTCCCCCTCCCCCTCCCCCTCCCCCTCCCCCAGGCGTATCTTCAAAAGGCCTCCAAGGAGATAGTGGGGGGAGGGCAGGTGCCGCCAGTGCTGGGGGTGTTTCAGAAGCTCATCGCGTCCAAGCACTCGGACCATCAGGGCTTCTTCATTCTCAACACTGTTGTGGAGCATCTAGACTATGCCACCCTGGCGCCTTTTGTGCCCACCATCTGGAACCTGCTCTTCTATAGGCTGCAGGTGGGTGTGTATCGTTGAGTTGGGAGGGTGGGCGGATGGGTGGATGGGTGGGTGGATGAATGGGTGCAGAGGGGTGCTGGTGGGTGGGTGTGAACGGTACTGAGTGGTTGGGCATTTGTACAACGGCGCCCTTGCCCCCACCATGTGGAACCTGCTTCTCTACAGGGTTCCCCCTCGGGCTCCCTCCCCCCTCCTCACGCTCTCCCTCCCCTCCTCACATTCCTCTCCCCACTTCACGTCCCCCCTCCTTCCCAACGTTCCTCGTTCCCCCTTACATGCCCCCTCCCCACTTCACGTTCCCCCTCCCCCCTCCCCCCTCCCCCCTCCCCCCTCCCCCCTCACGTGCTCCTTAACCCACCACGTGCCCTGCTCTTCACGCCTTTCAAACCCTCCCATCCTCTTCACTCAACCCGCTTCCCAACGCCTTAAAGGCTTCATCCCAAACCTTTCTCTCCTTGCCCTCCCCTTCCCTCCCCCAATCCCCCTCCAAAACTCCCGCACGCCCAAGTTCGTGCGCAGGCTGCTCATCTTCCGCGCGCTCTTCCTGGTGAAGCACTGCATGACAAGCGTATCGCCTCCCCCCACTCTCTTCATGCCAAGCCTTTCTCTCTCCCCCCTTCCACCCGCACCCCCTCGTTCCTTTCCCCCCACCCCATCCCCCTCTTCCCTCCAGAACTCCCGCACGCCCAAGTTTGTGCGAGGGCTGCTCATCTTCCTCTCGCTCTTCCTCGTCAAGCATGGGGTGGCGCCCGTGGTGGCGTCGGTCAATGCCGTGCAGCCGGGCCTCTTCCTGCAGATCACAGCGGGCGTGTGGGCGCCCGGGCTGCCCTCCATCTGTGATGCCGTGGAGACCAAGCTCTGTGCCGTGGCCGCCACGGACGTGCTCTGTGAATGCACGGACCTCCAGGTGGGTTGAGTGTCCCAGCCCCCCCAAATCGCCCCTCCCTCCATCACATGCCCCCTACCCCGTCTCGGGCTGCCCTCCATCTGTGATGCCGTTGAGACCAAGCTCTGTGCCGTGGCGGCTACTGACGTGCTCTGTGAATGCACCGAGCTGCAGGTGCGTGGTGGGTGGTGCAGGTGCGTGGTGGGTGGTGCAGGTGCGTGGTGGGTGGTGCAGGTGCGTGGTGGGTGGTGCAGGTGCGTGGTGGGTGGTGCAGGTGCGTGGTGGGTGGTGCAGGTGCGTGGTGGGTGGTGCAGGTGCGTGGTGGGTGGTGCAGGTGCGTGGTGGGTGGTGCAGGTGCGTGGTGGGTGGTGCAGGTGCGTGGTGGGTGGTGCAGGTGCGTGGTGGGTGGTGCAGGTGCGTGGTGGGTGGTGCAGGTGCGTGGTGGGTGGTGCAGGTGCGTGGTGGGTGGTGCAGGTGCGTGGTGGGTGGTGCAGGTGCGTGGTGGGTGGTGCAGGTGCGTGGTGGGTGGTGCAGGTGCGTGGTGGGTGGTGCAGGTGCGTGGTGGGTGGTGCAGGTGCGTGGTGGGTGGTGCAGGTGCGTGGTGGGTGGTGCAGGTGCGTGGTGGGTGGTGCAGGTGCGTGGTGGGTGGTGCAGGTGCGTGGTGGGTGGTGCAGGTGCGTGGTGGGTGGTGCAGGTGCGTGGTGGGTGGTGCAGGTGCGTGGTGGGTGGTGCAGGTGCGTGGTGGGTGGTGCAGGTGCGTGGTGGGTGGTGCAGGTGCGTGGTGGGTTGCATCCTACTGCGCTGCTGCGCTGAACACCCACCCGTGGTGCTGCCTGTGCTGCCATACCTGTGCTGCCATACCTGTGCTGCCATACCTGTGCTGCCATACCTGTGCTGCCATACCTGTGCTGCCATACCTGTGCTGCCATACCTGTGCTGCCATACCTGTGCTGCCATACCTGTGCTACCATACCTGTGCTGCCATACCTGTGCTGCCATACCTGTGCTGCCATACCTGTGCTGCCATACCTGTGCTGCCATACCTGTGCTGCCATACCTGTGCTGCCATACCTGTGCTGCCATACCTGTGCTGCCATACCTGTGCTGCCATACCTGTGCTACCATACCTGTGCTGCCATACCTGTGCTGCCATACCTGTGCTGCCATACCTGTGCTGCCATACCTGTGCTGCCATACCTGTGCTGCCATACCTGTGCTGCCATACCTGTGCTGCCATACCTGTGCTGCCATACCTGTGCTGTGCTGCTGTGCCGTGTGGTGTGAGGCATTTGCAGCGGTGCAAGCACCCAAAGCTCAATTCTCTCGCCCATCCCCCCTTCCCTCCCCGTCCCCCCCTCCCCCCGGCCCTCTTTCAGGCTGACTCTGCCCTGCCCACACGGGCTCATCTCCTCGACGCCGTTCAAACCCTGCTGCTGCTGCCCAGGGAGCAGCACGACGCAAAACAGGCAGCGCTTCCCCCACCACCTCATCGCACTCTTCCCGATTATCCCCCCTCTCCCCCCCCTCCTGCCCACTTTCAGGCTGACTCTGCCCTGCCCACGTGGGCTCGCCTGCTCGACGCCGTTCTGACCCTCCTAGTGCAGCCCAGGGAGCAGCGGGAGGCGGCACAGGCGGAGGAACCTGACGTGCCCGATGCCGAGGAGATAGCATCGGGGTATGCGGCCTCGTATGCCCAGCTGCACCACGCGGGGAAGACTGAAGAGGATCCGGTGAAGGATAAGACGAACGACGCGAGGCAGTATTTGACTGTGGGGTTGGGGGCTCTGACGGCGAGGAGTCCAGGACGGTTTGGAGCGGTGATACAGCAGGGGGTGAGTGATGAGAACAGGAAGGCTCTGGCGCAGTTCTGTGCTGGTTACGGGGTAACACTTGCGTGAGAAGCGTGAGATGAGGGTTGGTGCAGCAGCTGGGGATTTGTGGGTGTGTGGAGTAAGAAGAGTGAGAAGAGTGAGAAGAGAGAAGAGTGAGAGAGAGAAGAGTGATGTGATGAGAAGGGTGAGGTGGATCCAGGATGCAGAATGTAGGCGATTCAGAAGACCAAGGAAAGGTGGTGAGAGCTGAATGGGCTGCTCATGGGCTGATGATGCACATCGTGTTGTGGATGGTGTTTGTGTCGTTATGGTTTAGTCTCAGTTTGGAATATACGGTACCGTACTTTCCATTCTTGGTTGGAGAAAATGGTGTGCCTTTTAGTTTAACGTCAGATGAAATGAACCCATGTCGGCGCCTGTGGTGAATTATGAGTGGGACACCATATTGGAAACAATAAAACAAATCATCCATGTAAGAACTCAAGAATGACGAAAAGGAACAAAAGAATGTCAGATTGAACCAGCACAAGAAGCAGAACAGAACCTTTGGTCCCAATGCATGCATATCACTTAGAGTTATGCAAATGCACCCAATGCACCCCATGCACACTATCACCCCATGCACACAGGCAAGCAGCAATCAAAGCAGAGGCAGCAGCCGCCCTCACAGGGAGTCCTCACAGGGAGCCCTCACAGGGAGCCCTCACAGTGAGCCCATACAGGCAGCCCCTTGAGGGAGCTGTTAAGGCAAGGGAGATCCAGCAGGATAGTAGCTGCAGATGAACGTGTAACCAACTCCAATGGCGTACGAGCAAGTGCGCGGTGAGGTCTGATAGCACGCGCTGCTCATGGTGCTGCACGCGGGGCCCCCGCACGGCGCAGCAGCGCAGCAGTAGCAATTGTTCCAGCAATTGTTGTAGTTAGTCGTTTTGGTCGTGGTGCTTCCACCCAAAGTTTCAGCAGTCGCGTTGCATGACTTGAGGCAAAGCGTTTTCCGGTAGTTGCAGCACGGTGCGGTAACATTGTTACCATCTCCTAGAGTGCAGTCTGATCCTGACATCCAGGTTGGGTATGGACAGATGGCTTGTGTGCAGCCAAACCCGAAGGCTGGGGCCAGCCCCATGCGACCAACACATGCAGCCGCACAGTTGTCACACGGGTTGTTCTGGTAAAGTGAAAGGCCGTAGTTCACGGCTGCATGGCAGTACGACGGGTACGAGATGAAATCTGCTCCGCACACTGTGAGAGACGTCGCACAGCCGGCGTCGATTATACCGATGCCGCCAATACAGGGGATGATGAGGTTCAGGCCGACGGGGAGCGGTGCAGAGGCATTGAGGATGAAGTTTTGGGCGGCAATGGCAGCGGGGGAAACGGAGGTTAACGTGCAGCGACGAAGGTACTGGGTGGAGATGGTGGAGAGGGTGTCGCTGGCACGGATGGTGTAGATGGAGTAGTTGGCGTTTGGGTTTCGCTGCATGGTGGTGAGGATGGGTGAGTCGATGCAGACCTGCTGGCCCACCACCAGATAGGGCGCCTGGCACTGCATGGGGGGGAAATGGCAAGGGAGAAAGAGGTAAGGAGGCTGGCGGTGCAAATGGAAGAGAGGGAATCGCAAGGAAGAGAGAGGTGCTGAGGGATGGAAGAGGTACAGAGTGGTGGGTTGAGGTACAGAACCAGTGCAAAGTCCCAGGCAGTACCCACACAAATAAAAATGTTATGGGACGGCATGCGATGGCTCAACGTAGTTACCTGAATGCCCGGGTTGATGGTGAGGAACATGGACATGGTGAGGTTGGCTGCATTCCAGATGGAGGGGCATGTGTCGCCCTGCATCACCCGGTACCACCCCGTGCAGTCAAGGCTCGTCTGCCCACAGGCACCAGGGGGAATAAGGATGGTGCAGGGTGGAGGCAGGGAAGATAAGGGGGGGGGGGGGGGGGCAGAGGGGGGGGGGGGGCAGAGATAAGAGCCCAGTTCATTTGATAGTTGCAGGGAGCAGGGGGGATGGGGGTGCGAGAAGGGGAAGGGAGAGCAAGTTGCAAGCCCTGTCAAGGGAAAATGGAGACAAGAGGTCGGGAATAACACGGGAGGAGGTGGCCAATGAGAGAGGAAGGGAATGCATCTTCTTGGCTCTTACCAGAGCTGATTTTGACGCCACACAGAGAGAGGAGCCCACTGCTAGAGTGCTGTTGCAGTTGACTGCTGGGTTAAGCCTGCAGCAACGGAGAGGAATTGCAGGGAAAGGGTCGGGATGGCTTGAGTGGCCGTGGATACGCGAGAACCCGGAGAAATCGAGGGGGACAGGGAAACATTGTTGTAAGGGAAGAAAGGGGAAGCGGCGAGGATGGATTTTAGAATTCCAACCAGCTCGTACAACAGATGGGATTTCAGGATGAGTTTGGAATACTCACGATACAACAGTTGCGTAGTCAACTGCATATTTAAGGGCAACCGATGCGCACGTGTCTCCTATAACCACGTCTACGCTTTGCCCACACTGTACAGCCGATGATGTGGCGGATGCGGAAACCATTTGGAGGCATATTTGCTCTGACTTGAACAAGCGCTTGCACGACAAGCCAGGGTTGCTTGCCAAAAGGGAAGTGAGAGATCCGTTGAAAAAAGTGTTTGCTATGGAAGTGCAAGAGTCAGGAGGTCGGACGGTGTATGTGTTGGTGCAATACGAGGATGAGGAGTTTAGTGTTGCCGATATTGTAAGTGCAATTCCGGGAGGGAGGTATTCAGTATCGGAGCAGTTGATGAAGGTGTTCAGGTTTGTCAGCGTGGTCATCGAAATTCCGAAAGCTGTCGCGACAAACGTGCAGTTGTCGCCAGGGTTGGTAACATAGGATTTCGCGAGTCCAGCAGCGGGAATGCACGTAGGCGAACCGTCGACAGCTGCGCCGATGGCGAAACCCGCAGAGCACGCGCACGTGTACGTCCCGTCGCCCACATCGCTGCATGTTCCGCCGCCGCAGGGATTCACAGGAGCCGTCGTGCAGGGACTTCGCGGCACGCACTTGGACGTGGGCACTCCCAGCATCTCAACCATATTCGCCAGCGCGCTGCAGTTGCACCGCGGAACGCCGCCGCTCATGTAACAACTGCCCCCGCCGCACGGGTTGATCATCCCCGCGCATGTAGCATTCGGCGAGGTCGCAATAACAGTGGTGGTGGTGGTAGTGGTGGTGGTGGTTGAAAGGGTGGAGAAGAGCGACGACGAGAGGTCGTCCACCTTGTTGATTCGCCACTTGCCGCCCTTGTCGGACGCAAAGCGCGCTGGCTGCTGCCCGGATGGGAAGTAGACGGGGTACATGGCGGGGGTTCTGCGCGGAAGAAAAGGAGAGAGGAGAGAAGAATGCGCTTAGAAGTTAGACAAAAAATCCTTCGCCACACTGGCAGTCGGGGAAGGGGATAAGGGGTGTCTATTTAGTGTGGAAGAGATAGACGAGAGTGGGAGGACACGCGACAGGGACCTCGTGAGTGCGGCGGAGGCAGGCGTTAGAGATGGGACAAAGCGAAACTGGCCGCAGGGATGGGAGGTGGAGTCGCGCACACGAAATCGGAGAGAATTCTGCATGTCACTAAGCACAGCACGCAATTTCAGCACGCGAATTGCGACGATTGGTGAGAGGAGCAGAATTGGTGGATTAGTGGAGGCGTAAAAGATTGACGGTTAGGTGAGGGGGCACACAGACAACACACACAACACACACAACCGGATGCGCAACGGAGGCACAAGACAGGATATCGGCGGCGCGAGACGCGCACGAGAAAGTGGCGACAGTATCGCTCCCCCAAAGCACATGCGAGCAGCGAACGAGTCCTGTGGAATGCATGTCGAGAGTGGGTATATGAACGTACGATAAGATGCCGCATTTCCCGCGCACGGAACGCGACGCTTCATAGGCGCAACGGAAGATGATGACGGAGGGAGACGGAAAGCGAGTTGGGAAACGTACGATAAGATGCCGCATTTCCCGCGCACGTCGGGCGTCATGGCGAGGTACATGTAGCCTTTGTCGCCCCACGTGGTGTACCACGAGTTCTTGATGATCCAGTAGCTGCCTTTGAGGTCCGGCCCCGTGTAGTTAAAGCCCACCACCACCACCGCGTGGTTCACGTCCGTCGTGCATAGCCCGTTGTAAATGTTCAGCACGTTGCGGCTTGAGTACGCCTGCACGCAAAGTCAGGGACCGACAGGCACGGGAAACGCCGGGAGTCGCGAAGCGGTGCGGGTGGGGAAACGGCAAAATGGATCAAGTGGGGAAACGGTAAATGGATCAAGTGGGGAAACGGTAAATGGATCAAGTGGGGAAACGCGAGGAAACTGTAAATGGTGCGAGTGGGAAAACGGGGGAGTCGGGAAACAGTGCGAGCGCTGAAATGCGGGAAATCGGAGGCGGTGTGAGCGGGGAAACGAGAGGAATAGGGAAACGGTGGGAGCGGAGAACGAGGGAGTCGGGAAACAGGTGCGAGAGAGGAAACGCGGGAAATTACGAGCGATGTGAGCAGGGGATAGGGAAACGATGGGAATCTGTCAACGGTCTGAGCGGGGACTCGGGAAACAGTGTGAGCGGCGAAGCGCGGGGAGTGGGAGGGGGAGCGGGACGAGGGCGCAGGGAGGCGTACGGTGAAGTCGGCGGCGGAGGCGCTGATGAAGGCGACGACGGGCTGCATGCTGACGGCCTTCATGAGCGCCATGGCGTTGAATGCCGGCACCAGCTCCCACCCCGTGATCTGCGCCGCGGTCGTCATGGTTGTGTCGAGCAGACACGTGGCGGAATCGTAGGCGAGGTAGGGGTAGTTGGCGTTGGACGTGACGCCGCCGTTGAAGAGCACGTAGGAGAAGGCCCACTCGGGCCACCCGCCCTGGCAGCACTGCTTCGTCGCGCAGTCGCACACCTGCTGCGGCGACAGATTCGTCCCGACGCCGTTGTTGGCGATCGCCCACATTATGGCGATGGAATCGACGGCTGAGATCGCCCAGCAGCTTGAGCACTGCAGAGAATTTGAGGAGAGCAAGCGGCGGGTCTGGAACTGAGTAAGAGTAGACAAATATATAAAGCGCGATTACTACTGTAAAATCTGGGCAGCAAACACACCAGCTTGCTCATAATGTGAGCCGAAATGAATGCACATCAGCCAACTATCCGCGCCAGCTAGGAGACATCAAGCAAGAAAGCAGTCGAGGGTGGAGCCGCGAATGCATTTCGCACCACATATTGCGTCTGGATGGGCGTGATGGCGACGGTCTTGCGCCAGTCGACGACGGGCGGCGGCGCGACGCTCTCCCAGCGGTAGAACGACATGTTGACCGTCGCCATCACGCCCCGAGCTGAGCGGCGGCGCCGACAGACCGAACTTCACTCCCGTGTCCACCAGAACGCGCTCGCCGCGCCGGCCGCCAGCATCGCCGCCTTCGAATTCGCGTTCCGCGTCGCGAGCGGCTTCGAGAATGCGGTCCGCGTGCTGGCGCCTCTGCTCCTCGGGAAGCTCCAACGTCTTTCGCATGGAGATCTCGAATTGCGTGGGCTGCGGCGTGGATGCGTGGGTGGCGTGGCGTGGCATGAACGCTTGAACGAGTGGGATCAGGATAACAACAGACACGACCGCCATTAGTCGGCTTCTGTCCCCCATCTCGCACGTGCGCCTTACCCTACACATAATCTCGCGTCGCGAATGTAGTGACGTGGGAAAAGTGTAGCGTCTGCGGAATTTACGACGTTGAAACCACTGCGACCACTGGATATCCCTTGGATATCAGTGGTGTAATAGGGGCGTGTTGAATGAAGAAGCCCCAGAAAGTGGCTCTTCACTTGATGCTCTGCTTCCATGGCCTGCGAGAGCAACCGCAGGTTGTTCCAGGCGACTCTTCCGCTGCGCCTATGCAGCCCAGTTCTGTGTGGACTGCCCTGGCCCTACCAACCAACCCCTTGGTTGGTTGTGATTTGCCGCACGTTGAAATTTTGCCACGTGGTGACGTTTGGGAGGCTAGGCTTCATTACGGGGGAATACAGCTGTGGCGAGAAATGAACAAGCGGTTTGTCCTTGAGAGCCGGCAGAGGGGCGAGGAGTCAGAGGGGTGAGGGAGGCGATTCTTAGTGCGGATCAGGGCTGTCGATTGGGCTGTCGATTAGTTGCCTCAAAAATGGCCCGTTTTTTCAAGTGCAGCGGCCCCAACGAGCCCTGAACATCCCGAACTCGGCCGATTTTCCGAAATTGAAATCAGGGCTGTGTGTACATCACCTACCACATCTCACTAGTCAGGCGCGCATACCACAGCTCACAAACATTACCATACTCCTCACTCCGGTCCGCGTAGTCCGAGGCTTTCCGTGTTGATCGATGTAACGGGGGGGGTAGGGGAAGAGGGAGAATTGAGGGTGGAGTGAGTTAGAAGTGGGGGGGGGGGAGAGCTGGCAAACAAAAAAACTCGAAGGCCAAATATGATCGCGTAGGCCCAGCACAGCCCTGACTCAGCAGGGGTGGCACCAGAAACAGAAACTTAAATTGGGGGACACTCCAATATTTGGCCAGAATTTCAGGGCATGACGGACATAGTATGCCCGTCAATCCACAGCGCTGCTGCGGATCACATGTTTTCGTCCGTCCGACAATTCGACCAACTACAGTACTGTGAACACGGAACGAACAAACAACTGTAGAGAGAACTTGTCCACGTCCAGATCCAGAAAAGATGACATGACAACAAGTCATGAAAATATCCAATTGGGGCCGCACAGTGCCATAGAGGTGATCAACCAGGGGCCGAGAGGCCCGGGATGATATACTGTACCTCAGCGGACGAAAACTGCCGCCCAACTTTGCCATTTAAATGGGACAAGGGCCCCCCTCGGGATTGACGAGCTCCTGACGACCTCCGAGCGGCAAACTGGGCCGAACTGGCGTCCCAGGGGCCTCGGGAGCCCTCGGGATTGTCGACATTCTGACGACCTCGGGTTTCGCTGGGAGAAACTTGAGAAGTAAATCTCAGCGGACAAAATCGCCACGTCGGGCCGCGACTGCCACGCGGCCCAATAGGGAGGAGCCAGACCGAACCCAACGTGTTCAGGGCTGCCACGATGTGGGCGTCGTGGCCACGCGTCGCTCCAGCGGAGGTTCACATGCGCGGGAAGTCGACAATCCCTCCAAAAGTGTCGGTGCGCGATCCACGCGGCGCAAATCGGACCGTCCAAAATGTAACTGTCCTGTGGCATCGCACCTTGCAAGCGATGTCGATGTCGACCAAGTCATCCAACGGCCCCCAACCAAGCCACGCGGCACATTCCCAACACTGTCCAAGTTCAATGAACCTAACCACACAACCAAGCGCGCCAAGTGGAAGTCGGCGCCGATCACGAGGCGCCACGCTGGGCCTCAATAATCCAGGGCCCCTGGGAGATGGAAGTCGGCATGCCCTAATTTCCGCACTGAGGCGCCAATGTCGGTCCCAAGCCACGTAACACTCGCCCATTCCACAGTGGAATGGCCCAGGTCTGCGCCTCTTGGGTGCAGCGCGGCGTCCCATTAGCCATGCTTGGCACGTGGCACGTCGGACAGTGCGCCGCCACACGAGTTCACATGCATGGCGGCAGAAGCATAGGGGTTTGCGTGAACCGCGGCAACATCGGAGTCGCTCAGGACCATACCCCTCCGTGACCGTGCACCGGTGCCCATTCCCTTGTCCGTTCTTGCGTTTCTTCCTGCTCTCTCGTGCACTTAGAATTTTCATCTGCCTGTCTGTCATCGTGCCTGTATGATACTCGGTTGCCGACTACTCGATCAAGTCGGCACTAGTTGCTTCTACCTGGCACCCACCAAAAACGTCGGCGGTGGTCAGTACTCGTCGAAGTCGACGTCAGGTGTTGTAGGGCAACATCGGTGCAAACTATCAACGTCCCGGCTGACCTAGCAAGTCGGCGACGCATGGCCAGAGGTCGCCCTAGAGCCCAACAGCCGCAACCCATCCCACCCCCCGCCGACTCGGTAGACGCCGACATCAAGGCGCAGCTGGAACGTCTCGAGGTCGAAGCCGAGTTAGACGAACTTGAGCGAGAATTCGAAGAAGACCGCCACGCAACTCTTCGGGCGTACACTGCACCCGTGACTCAGTACCGTCTCTGGTTTACCAACCTCCGCATCGCACACGGACGAAGGTAGAGCAACACACGTGCTGCCAAATGGCCGACGTCGACATATCCGACGCTAGTCCCTCTACCGACCACAATCCTACATCTACCGATGAAGAGACGCTCCCGTTACTCTACGATCTTGACGCGCTGACGGAGATTCCGGAAGGGGAGTTCACCAAGGACATTCCCCCACCGCCGATCGGGGAGTTCAACAAGAAAAAAAAACCGACTCCGACACAAAATGGACAGCCAGGAACTTCGTCGGCACCGGCCGGCTTTGGAAACCTGGTTGTTGACAAGGAGGAGGAGGAGGATGAGGAGGAGGAGGAGGAGGAGGAAAGCGATGACGAAAACGACGACCGTCCACCGCGTAGCACTAATCCGCGCACATTGGAAGAACGACTTAGGCGGGAACTTGAATACATAGATACACTGATCGAACAGGACAAGGATGAAGACCAGGAGAACATGTCGGTGCCGCGCGAACAGTGGAAGGCGGCAGACTTCGTCGAGGAAGACATGGTGTACGCGTGCATCGACGTGCTCGTCATGGACGCCCTACGCCACCTGCAAACCTTGGAGAAGAACAGCACGCTGAGGCAGTACACCTTGTGGATATACCATTACAAGAGGTGGGCGGCGAAGATGTTGAGGCAAATTCGCAACAAACTTCCCGAGGAGCACAGGCTTAAGCACGTCGACGAGATAGGCCACTACATCCGGGACAACAAGAAGAAGAATTGGGACCAGGAGGCCGATGTCCCCCAGGCATACGTATGGCTGCATGGCCCTAGGGTCACCAAGACCCGGCTTCGCGCATACGTGAAGTTCATGGTGCGTGAGTGTAAGCTCGATGCCGACTCCATCGAGGAGGGGAACAACGCCGCGCGAACCCAGCCTGTGCAATCTACAACGGTGCACACGCTCCTCGGTCGCATAAAGGCATGCCAGACGGCGGCGAGAGTGGAGGCGACGCTCTACCGGGAGACGGAGCTGAGCATCATGCGGGAGATATCGGTGGTCAGGTCGGAGGTGCGGTTCATGATCCGCACCAAGAACGAGCGGGACATCAAGTAAGTTGAGGTTCAATCTATGTCGTCCACACTCTGAAGTCAACGCCGCCCTGAATAACCATTACACTTGGCTTTGTGGGCAGGAATTGCGCCGATCGGCGTCGAGGAACCCTCGGCGATACCTACACCGCCGAACAGTTTCACCAGATCATGATGAGGGTGCTGCCGACGTCGGCGGCCAAGGCGTGGTACCCGCGGGGAACGGGTCCTTCCCAGACGCTGTGGAGGTTTTTGCTCTTGAAGGTGCTCACGCTACTCTCCCACCACTCTCTCCTGCGCGGTGCAAGCATCCGCGAGATCACGCTCCCCGACATCTTCTTGTACCGACTGGCGAGCACCTCGTCAGTCGTCATGGTCATCGCTGCGCGGAACTCGAAGACGTCCAAGGATGCTCGTCTGCAGCAGAGCTAAGCGGCGCGACACCTCGAAGCGGAGTTATGCGCCGTCGGCGAGACGGGCCTGTGGTTGCACTTCATCCTCGACCAGATCGGCCAGTTTCACGGCGTCGACCTCATTCCGCCGGTCGACACCAGCACACGCGCTAGCTGGTACAAGAAGCACCTGTTCTTCGCCCGCAACGACCCCGACCAAGGGGAGCTCTCTGCGGCAAGCCACCAACGCTGGACTCGGCAGCTGTGGGACAAGAACGGGGTGTTCTGCAAAAGGAATGTGCACGCCGCTCGAGCAGGAGGGGCCCAGGAGCTGGCCATCGACGGCACGCCGCGCGCCGAGATCGCGGAGCTGGGTCACTGGGCGCTCGACAAGATGACGCGAGCGTACATCACCGCCATTCCGGTGGGGGTGGTGATGAAGAAGGCCGGGTACTCTGGTTACAAGCAGGACTACTTCTTGGGTCGGAGCAGGGTGCCGCCCTCCGAGAAGCTCCTGAAGCTCCTCGCCGAGCACATATTCCCCGGCGTCGACGACATGCTGAAGGAGGTATGTTAAACGACGCCGACGTAGTCTTGTCTTCGTGTCGTGTTGCCGACCGTACCTGAACACCTAATACACATGACGATTTGCAGGCGATTCGCTGCCAAGGGGTCCGACGCCGACAAAGCCGCGGTGCACTTCTTGCGCACACTTCAGATGCTGCGCCGCATCATCGCGGAGGACCTAGCGGTGAAGCTGGTCCGCACACCATGGCACCCGTACATCCAAAGTTCCATGCTCTGCCGGATCCCCCTCTTCCAGCACTGGGCGAAACGGGTCGAGAAGGTCGACACCGAGACGATCAACAAGCGTCGGGACCCGACCCAAATTCAGGCAGAGGTAAGTCGACAATAATGACGGCGACGAGCTGTATGGAGTGTTTTTTAAACCACATCGCAGATAACGTCTTTGTCCTACCGCTGAAGGAAATCTCTGTCCGCTTGGACACCGAGTACTACAACATGTCCCTCAAGGCGACGCTGAAGAAGGAGATGGAGCGCGCCGCGAACGAGAAGATTGATCTCCTAGAGGAGGAGCTCGAGAAGCGCGACGACACCATCGCGTCGCTCACCCGTCTCACCGAGGCACTCCGTGTATCAGAAGCACGGAGAGTGCCGGAGGCCCCGCCGCCGGCTACCGCGCAAGCTCCCAGCGAGGGTGGCTCCGCGAATTCAGCCAACACGGGAGCCGGAGCCGACAGAGGGGAAGAGAAACCCCCGCCACCCCCACAGACGGACGAGGAGGCTAGTTACGAGCTCAACGCATTGTCCACAGCCTGACGCTGCAGCGCCGGTGCGACGTTGTGTGCAACCTCCCCTGCGGGTGCCTCCCTATTGCGTGCTAGGTCGATCACCGCGTGCATCACCTTCTTGAAGTTCTCGGCCCTCTTCTCCCCCGCACCTACAACCATCGCCGCCGCCTTCCCTTCACCCACAGCACCGAGCACCGACGCCCCCGTCTCCACGAAGCACCATAGGGCGCATGCGGATGCCGCTAACGCCTGGGCCTCCAACTCCGTCTTCTCATCCGCTTCCCCGTCCGCGCCTACCATCTCCGTCCTCTCTTCCGCCTTCCCCTCCGCGCTCGCTTCGACCTTCCCAAACGCCGCGCTCGCCGCGACCTTCCCATACGCCGCGCACATCGACACGCGATTTACCATCGCCGACATGAAAGCTGTTGGAAACAATGAATCTTAAGCGCCTCTGTCGTGTCGAAACACTATGGCACAAGCGAAACGAAGCATATCGAAGCACCGGCGAGTCAACCCTCGGAGGTTGAAAGTAACTGTTGGAGGTTACGCGAAAGTCAAAGGTCAGCGACCTTTGACCTGACAAGTACAGCGCGACAGCAAGGACACACAACTGACTCGCTATTGAGCAGTTGCCCGAGTCGTCACTGTATCGAACCGCAACAGCAACAATAAAGTAGTTATAACTGTATCTCTTCATATTCCTTGTATCCTTATATAAGTGCTTGTATCCCTTTGCTTTAATTAACTTACTTTGCCCTCACACACTAGCGCAAGGTGGTTCACAATCATCACTTGAAACGCTTCCGCTATTACATCGTTCCTACCCAGAGTTCACCCCTGCAAAGATCCTCTAAAGCCTTTTCTCAGCCCAACATGGTATGAGAGCTAACAGGGGGAATTCAACTACTATCAAGTCATTTACAACACCAGAAGACATGGCAACCCAGAAAGAAAGGAGCTCTTCTAACGGCTCCCACGGAACTACCCCTACCCCACCTCCTGCCTCTGACCTACAGACAGAAGAAGGCACGGAACAAAACCAGCAGCACCCTCAGCAAGTCAACCTGCCAGCTTCGACCAGAGCATGATGGAGAAGTTCTTCTCCTTCATGTCGTTTTACGAGCAACACCAGCAGTCAGCGCCTGCGCAATCGAACAACAGCAACAACAACAACGATGTGACTCCCATGAGTCTCGATGGCTCATCATACGCGCGCGGAAATCAACAGCAGCAGCCTACCTTTGCTCCGTACGAGCGCGGGTCCATCAGCTTCATGCCGCACCCGCAACCCTCACCTGGACAAGAGAAACCACTGGACGCGTTACAAGTTCAGTCGCAGTTCGCACACGTTCTGAAACTGCAGACGACAAGACCTTTCGACGGAAAGGACTTCTTCACCTGGTCGTTCGAATTCGAGTTGATGATGGAAGGCGCGCAAATACTCGGCTTCTTCGACGGGTCCCTGCCATACCCAACAAACGGCACACAGTACGAGAAGCAGCAGTACACTTATCAGTCAATGATGGCGTACACGATTCTACTGAGAAACGTCACACCGACTCAGCAGCAGAATATACGGTCTTACCGGGGTTACGGCAACTCCGCGGAGCTCGCATACAACCACTTGAAGAACCTGTATCAAGCAACAGACAGCGTCAACCAAAGTCGGTTAATGGCGCAATTGACAACGGTCGAAATGAAACCAGGCGAGAAGGGAATGGCGTATATCAGCCGATGTCGCGAGCTGCGCGACAAGCTTCTTCGATGCGGAGGGTCAATATCTGAAGACGCCTTCGTGACAGTCATCATCGGCGGCCTCGGTCCTCAATGGCGCGCCACAAAGGCCATTCTCCGAGCTCACAGAAGAATCTCTGAAGCAGCGCTCTGCGCCGAAATCCACGCCGAGCAGCAAGACATGGACCTGCAAGAAGAACGACACAAGAGAAAAACATCAGTACCGGAGTTTGCGTTCCACACTCAGCGACGGTACAACAATAACAACCAACAACAACCGAAGCCCGTACCTCCGTTCTGCCACATCTGTAAGACGTCAGAGCACCCGCGCATGCACTGCCCAAATCGACAACAGTCAACACCACCACAGCGACAGCTTCGACCTTCAAGCAGCCAAGTTGCCTCAACACAAGCGAATCCCACGACCCAGGTTCAAGCTTCAACGACATCGACGGGACAACCTGCACAAGGAGCAAGAAACATCGTCAGTTGCATGGCAAGACTGACCGACTCCTGCGTCACTGAATCACCGCCACATTATGTCAGAATGTTATTATTGTCTAGCCTGTAGTGGGGTGCTTTATAGCGAGTACAACCCAGTTAGGGTTTGCTATATGTACCCCAACTGCTGCTAGTGAAACCCCTCTCCTTTCAATCATTCTTGCCTAGTCTTGTTGACATGCTATCAGAGCAGGTCGACCCCCTTGGGTCGATCCTGTGGGTGGGCCCGCCACCTAACTGCTTCCGCTGCTATTCTGCTTCTCGCACGCCTCGGGCGCGCGCCGTCTTCTTCCTGCCGTGCGCTCAGGGCGTACGGCGGTTTTCTGCCCGCCGTGCGCCCCGAGGCGCGCGGCGGTTTCCTGCCCGTCGTGGCGCCCCCGGGGACCTGCGCGCTGCCCCCCGTCGTCCTCCTCCCGTCGCCTCGTCGCGGCGCCCTGGGGGCCCGCGCGTCCCCCCCCTCCCGTCGCCTCGTCGCGGCACCTTGGGGGCCCGCGCGCCGCCCCCTCCCGTCGCCTCGTCGCGGCGCCTAGGGGGCCCGCGCGCGGCCCCTCCCGTCGCCCGTCGAGCCGCCCTCGGGGGCCCGTGCGCGGCCCCCCTCCCGTCACCCGCCGTGGCGCCCTCGGGGGGCCCGCGCCCTGCTTCTTCGTGGCGCCCAAGAGCCACCCCGCTGCCTCCCTTTCCCTCCGTGCCCCGCCCCTGCTGTTTCCCGCGCTCCTGCCTGCGTTAGGGTTTGGGGGTGGCGGGCATGGGGGTGACCGGTGTGGGTAACCTGCGGCTCCTCCTCCTCCGTCTCCCACTGCTGCAGCTGCCGCTGAGGGGGGTGGGTGTGTGGGAGCCGAGGGTTTAGGGTTTAAGGGGGGTGCCGTGGAAGTGGAGCTAGGGTGTCAGCAGGGGGTGTGTGAGAGGGGCGTGGGACGGTCGGGGGAGGTTGCGTGGAGGTAGCCGTCGTGACGCCAGCAGCGCCAGTAGTCCGGATGCCCTCGCGCGTTTCGGTAGCCCAGCGAGCCTGCTTCGCCAGTCGCCTGTGGGTCCGTTGCTCCTGTGTGTGCTCGTCGTAGCCGCGGAGCCAGATACTCCCGTAGTCCGGTGCCCTCGTGCGCTCGGTAGCCACTGTGCGCGCCGCTCCTGTTGCCCGTGTGTCTGCAGCTTCAGTCGGCGCCTTTCATCTTCTCGCCCTCACAGTTTCTCCTCCTCCTCACTTGCCCTCTATGATCACCTCTAGCTTTGCTTATAATTGTGAACTATTGCTATGCCTGCTCATTGTACTGATTACACCCCACTTTGGCTATGGGGGTGTGTCAGAATGTTATTATTGTCTAGCCTGTAGTGGGGTGCTCTATAGCGAGTACAACCCAGTTAGGGTTTGCTATATGTACCCCAACTGCTGCTAGTGAAACCCCTCTCCTTTCAATCATTCTTGCCTAGTTCTGTTGACACATTACTCACCGGACGAACAGCACGACAACGGTATGCCCCGCCACGAATCGCTTCAGTCAAACCCGACATACGCAGCCATCGCCCAAAGCGAGCCATCCGGGAAGGACACGTGGTTCTTGGACAGTTGCTGCGGACAGCACATGTGCTCTTCAGGACGCTTCGTGCAGCGAGAGTATCAACTCCAACGAGAAGTAGTCATCACCGTCGCCAACAATCAAAATCTGCGCACACGACGACAAGGCGTGGTACAACTTCAGTCACGAGAGACAAATGTCATTCTACAGATGTCTAAGGTTTTAATCGCAGAAGGCCTCGGCTACAACTTACTGAGCGTCAGTCAGTTGATGGCGAAGGGTATTCACCTTGAAGCAGACAGCACCACCCAGAAGATCAAGCTGTACCACGGGAAAGGCGGCCTCTACATCGGAAAGGCAATCCTCAAGAACAACGTCTTCGTTCTTGATTTTGTTCCAGATCTCGGCACAGCAGACAGCGACGGCATCGTCACCTTCACCTCCTGGACCCACCCTCCAGATCTTGATCCAGACTTCAGTCCCGCTTGAAGGCTTCTGGTATTCACACACCATGCCTGAAGCAGAAAGAACAAGGGCGTTAGCAACAATACAACATTCGACAGCAGCAGAGACAACACCGGCAGCAGCAGAGACAACATCGGCAGCAGAAGAAACGACATCAACAGCAGTAGAGACAACGACAGCAGGAGCGGCAACATCAACACCAATCGCTGGCCCTTCAACGGCACCAATCCTCATCAACGATTCGCCACCGACACCCGCACAACAGTTAAAACCGGCACCACGAGAAGTCCACCGAAGCGCCAATGTCACTGCCGGCTTCTACTCAAATTCTGACATGTACCGACGCTCACCCGGGCATCGCGCCAGCGAAGACATCTGGCACGCACGGATGGGACACCCAAGCAACACAACATTAAACAACACGATAAGAGCAGGAGTGCTCGACAAAGACTCACTACTACTGCACGACAGGAGAGAACTTCAACGAGTCAGAGGAACATGCTTCACCTGCCCCGAAGCCGACTTACCGCATCAGCCGTTCGTACCTCACCACAACCCAAGCGCACCCACTTACGCACCTCTCGAAAAGGTGTACAGTGATATCCTGTACAATCGCGCACCAGGACAAGGAGCCTACAATTACACCATCACCTTCATCGACGCCGCCACTCGACATCAACTTTCCAAGCCGCGACATGGCCTTTGAAGCCTTTGTCGCCTGGCTTCCAGTCGCAGAACGAGAATCGGGAGTTAAGCTGGAAAGCTTTCAGTCAGACGGGGGAGGAGAATACACCTCACAAAGGTTCAAGCAGTACTTGGCGGAAAGAGGAATCAAGAGACTCATCTCCCTTCCCTACGCTCACCAACAGCAAGGCGTAGCAGAAAGGATGAACAGGACCCTGCAGAACACCATGCGCAAACTGCTACGTGGCATGCGGCTACCCACCCACCAGTGGCCTGAGGCGATGGACCACGCTGTCATGCTGCACAACTTGCTATCCTCGTCGTCACTCCCGAACAACGCATCACCGCACCTGCTGTGGACAGGAAAATTGGGCAGCACAAAAATGTTACGAGTTTTCGGCTGCATGGTACAGTACCGACCCCCAGCTGCACGAGCCGGCCGATTCTCCCAACGAGCACAATGGGGACTACACCTGGGCATCGAAAAGAATTACAACGCATGGAAGATTTTCGACGTCAACACAAAAGAAACAGTGGCAGCACGTGATGTCATTTTCTACGAGCGACTCACCCTCGACTCCTACCAAGCCAACTTGGCAGAACAGCGAGACCTCACCAGTGGATTTCGTGGAGACCGAGCCTTCGCTTCGGCAGAAGACGAAGCTGACTGGGACGAGCAGAATGTGGAAGGAGCCTCGGAAGAAGCCGGACCACTCCCATACTGCTGGAGGGATATACCGATGGATGACGACAATCCTCGCGAAAGCATCAACGCCGACGTCTTCTACGACCTCGCCGACGAGGGTTACGTTACACCTGCACAAGTCAACACCAACGAAGCAGAACGCATAGGACCAAACTTCATACCCGATCCAGAAACGGGAGACGAAGCAGTCTATCCCGAGGATACAACACTCCCTCGCTACACACAGAGTGGACTCCAGATACTTGGGCTCGTCACCGCAGTCCACGGCGCAGCCATTCCTAAGGAGCCTGCAACAGTTCAGCAGGCTCTGGGGGGGGAGCATAAAGAAAAATGGCGTGAAGCCATGGACAGAGAACTGAAGGCATTAGAGGAGCGCAACACGTGGAAAATTGTCCCTATCGGCGTAGCACGGAACAAGACCATTCTCACCGGGAAATGGGTCTTCCGCGTGAAGACGAAGGCCGACGGAACCATTGACAAATTCAAGGCGCGCTGGGTCGTACGCGGCTTCGACCAAGAGCACGGACGCGACTTCACCGAAACATTCGCTCCAGTCAGTCGACACACGTCGCTACGAATCCTCCTCGCGATCGCCGCCATGAAGAAGAAGAAGCTGCGACAAATCGACGTCGCGAACGCATTTCTCTACGCACCCGTTGATGCAGAAATTTTCGTGGAACTACCGCACGGCTCCAACGGAGAGCCCAATCACATCTGCCAGCTAATCAAGTCGCTCTACGGCATCAAGCAAGCTCCGCGGCTATGGCAACAATACCTGCACGCTCGCCTCATTCGCATCGGCTTTAAACAACTACCGCACGATCAGGGGATGTACCGGCTCACGAAAGGCACAGATTACATCCTGCTAATCGTCTACGTAGACGATCTCCTCTACATCGGCTCAACCGACAGCGTCACTACCTGGTTCGAAGGGGAGCTGCAGCAGGACCTCACGCTAACGGCCTCATCTACCGTTACACAGTACCTCGGCCTCAACATCCGGGAAGAGGAAGACACGATCTACCTCAGCGCTGCAAAATACGCCGACACTATCGCCAAACGCTTCGCTCTCACGCCGACCGCCATCTCCACGCCGTACCGCTACACGGTAGGAAACAACAAAGAAGGCTCTACTCTACTCAAACCCGCGACATACGCGACTATCAGAGGAAACTGGGCTGCCTCCTATTTGCAGCGTCACCTGCTGCCCGGACTTATCGTACTCTGCAAGCCAGCTCGCCACCCATCTCAAAAGGTTTGAAGCGGAACACATGGCGGAGCTCGACCGCACGCACACCCTTCTCCGCCGCCACATCGACCATAGCTGCACCGGGTGTGGGTGCGGCCGCGTTTACTGACGTCGACGTCGCACTTTTACCGGTTTCCAGCTGAGTCACCGGTGGAGCTGCCGCTTTGCGTGCGCCTAACTGGGCGTGGAGAAACGCGGACTTTGGGTCCGCAGGCGGTCGGGCGGCGACCTGAGGCGCGGCAGGTGGGGCACCGGACGATGTGCCGGCAACCTGCGGGGTGACGGAGCGACGTGCTGTTTCGGCAAGGGCGGCGTCGACCACTGGAGGCTGTTGCACGTCCCTCCGATGTGTCTCCATGCGTAGGAGCAACACCCTGAGCGCGTTACCACCGGCGGGCACCTTAGAAGCTGATGGATCATCGCGCTTAGCCGCAGGAGCCTTCGCGTCGCCCTTGGCGGCAGATGGGGCTGCTGGAGCTGGAGGGGCCGCAATGGCCGGCCCATCGTTGTTGGCGCCTGACTTGCCGGCCGGCGCGGTGGTAGTCGCGGGGGGGGGGGGGGGGGGGAGTTACGGGGAATCGAAGTGGACCCCGCCACCGCGACGGACGGTCCCTTGGCGGTTCTGGCGCTGCCATCTTTCGCCGTCTTAGCGGTTGGTATCTCCTTGTCGCGCACACCTTTCCCACCGCTCGCCTGAGGATGGGTCTGCTCGGCGTCCAAAGGCGGGCCTTCCGGTGCCGCGACTTTAGCGGCAACCTCGTCGGCAGTGCCACCCTTTGCCCCTCCGCTCCCATCTCCCTTGCTGTGCGACGACCTTATCACCTTCCACTCCGCCATCGTCTTCAGCTGGTCGACCACGCTATGTGCAGCAGGCTTCGAGCCGCCTGGACCGCGGCTCCCGTCCGCTCCCTTGCTCCACTTCACGCTCACCGAACCGTCTCTGCCGCCCGTCCTATTCTGGCATTGCTTGTAGGCCTCCCTCCGTTGCGCGTGATTGGCGTCATTGGCCGACGGCGACGACCCACGTCGACCAGGAGCCACAGTGCCGATCATCTCGGTCATGATCTTCATCTCGGAAGCTAGGAACGACTGCTGGGTGGCCTCCGTCACCGCCTTCAGGATGTCTGCCTTGAATGATTTCAAGAGCTCCTCTGGTAAGGCGGGCGTTGGGGCGGGCGGCGTGGGCTGAGGCGGTGGCGGCGGCTGCACGGGGAGCCTGTGAGTCATAGCGGTGGCGATGTTGACCTGCGCGGAGGCTAGGTGGTTCGAGATGTATGTCAGAATGAACAGGCAGGAATGAGGAACTAGAAAGGATGGTGAGTACAAATATGAAACCCTAATGTTGTGACCCCCCTATAGGCTAACCCACTACAGCCTACACAAACACAACATATATAATGTTTGACACACCCCCATAGGCAAAGTGGGGGAGACCTAGGGGTCACAAGACCAGTCAAGGCAAAGCAAGGCAACAACAAGCTCAGGGTGGATCTCAAGGATACCACACAAATTCCGAGCACAAGCTAGTGGTCACAAGACCAGTTCACATGCAAGTTTATAACAGAGCATGAGATACAGTGATCACAACCTAGCAACAGTAAACATGCAGGTAGATATATATATAGTGATCACAGTACAAGCAAGGTCAAGAGGTAAGTAAGTGAGGTCCAGTAGGCACAAGGCCTAGCAGAGTGCAGAAGCGCTGATGGTCACAAGGCGGAAGCGCCTTGGTGAACACATCAGCAAGGTTGGCCTCAGTGGCCACGTAACGCAGACAAAGCTGACCGCGCTGCTGCAGCTCTCGAGCAAGGAAGTACCGCAGGGCGATGTGCTTCGTTCTGTGCTCCAGTCTGTGCTCCTCACACAAGGCAATGGCAGCCTGGTTGTCGACGTACAGCACTGGAGGAGAACGAGGCTGCTCACCCAAGTCGGTCAGCAGGTAAGTCAGCCAGCGTAGCTCCTGAGCAGCCATGGCTGTGGCGTAGATCTCAGCCTCACAACTGGAGCTGAGAACAGAAGAAGAGCGTGTAGAACGCCAAGAAACTGAGCCGGAGCCAAGGCTGAAGGTGTAACCCTGAGACGACCGCTGAGTAGCCTGGTCGTCCGCCCAAGAAGCGTCTGAGTGTCCAGTAAGTACAACTCGGTCTCGCCCTCCAAGCACTAGCCCCATGCCCGACGTACTGCACAAGTAGCGCAACACCCTCTTAGCGGCATCCATGTGCTCCTTCCTGTGACGGCCAGGAGCGACATAGCGTGCAAGGATGCTAAGAGGGTATGCAAGGTCAGGTCGAGTGCAGGTCATCAGGTACATGAGGCAGCCCACAAGCTCTGGATACGGGCCACTCGGCTCTACGGACTCATCCGAAGGCAGAGCTGAGAGCGAGTGACCAGTAGGCAGAGGAGTGGACTGAGGCGAGGAGTACGTGAAGCGGAAGCGCTGAAGGATCTGCTGCACCATGTGTGACTGAGTCAAGGTGATGGTGCGCCGTGCTCTGTCCCGGGTGATCCGCAAGCCAAGATAGCTTGTCAGTTCACCCAGGTCTGTGCACGTGTGTCTCCTCTGCAGCTCCGACTTCACGTGGGCGAGTGCCGCGGTGTCAGCAGTGGCAAAGACCAAGTCGTCGACGTACACGAGGATGTAGAAGGGCGGCAGTGAGGTGTCTGTGCGTAGAAACAGTGACGGGTCAGCAGTAGAGGGAGCGAACCCAAGAGCCGCAAGTGTCGTCCTCAGTGTGTCGTGCCACTCACGCGGTGCCTGGCGGAGACCGTAGACTGGCCGCTGAAGCCTCCACTGGGTACCAGGAGGAACCGACCCAGTGAAGCCAGGAGGGCGGCGCAGCCAGATCTCCTCGTGCAGGCTGCCCTGCAAGAAAGCAGTGCTGAAGTCAAGTGAGTGAAGCTCGTAGTCGCGCTGAGCGGCTATGTGCAGCAGCACCCGAAGAGTGGTCATCTTCGGGGTGGGGGAGAAGGTCTGAAAGAAGTCAACTCCCTCTCGCTGACTGAAGCCTCGAGCCACGTAGCGCGCCTTGAAGACAGGAGGAGAACCCGGTGGCCGCTTCACCCTGAAAATCCACATGCCACTGACGATGTTCGCCCCAGGTGGGGGAACCTCGTCGACGTAGGTGCGTGTGGACTTCCAGGAAGCCATCTCTGCGTCCATGGCTGTCTGCCACTGAGAGGAGTAGGGACTCGCGATCGCCTCAGCGTAAGTGCGCGGGGTCGGGATGTCTGGTGCATCCGGGTCTCCCTCAGGGGCAACTAGCATGGACACGAGGTGGGGTAAAGCAGCAGCAAAGCACTGGAACTCCTCCTGTCTGTCCTCAAGGACGTCCGTGCCAAGAGCACACTCACCCCCGACGGACAGAGGACAGACAGACTCAGACTCAGCAACAAGGCTAGTGGCGTAGTCTAGACGACAGCGGGCAGCAAAGTCTATCAACTCAGCGACTAGAGCAGACGCAGCAGAGGAATAAAAGGTAGGGTCAGTGACAACAGTAGCGAGGAGACGGGTGACAGTGGGACTGGCAGCACGACGGGAGTCAGACTCCGGGTCAGGAAGAGTAGGCAGAGAGGAAGCAGGAGGAGACGGTAGCGGGACACGCTGAGGAGCAGTGGAGGGACGCAGAGTCATGTAGTGAGTGCCAGGGACAGGAGGAGGACGCTCACGTGGGACACGACGACCAGTGCGAGCAGTACGAATAGGCGACGCAGGACGAGACTCAGGCTCACGACGCTCTGTAAGACCTCCTGTGGGACCAGCGTAAGGAGAGGGAGCAGGGAGAGGCGAGGCAGGCGGGAACTGTGACTGCGACTGGACAGGCGGAGGACACTCTACGGAGGGAGGAGGACAAGGAGGAGGAGCCTGACCAAGAACCTGCTGAAGAAGTGGTACGAAGTACGGTCGCGGCCGCGCAGCGTCTCCAGAACCAGCAGAGACACCAGCGGCAGGGTCCTCAGTACCAGCAGCAGCTCCAACTCCCGGGTCCTCAGCTCCAGCAGTAGCTCCAACGCCCGGGTCCTCAGCACCAGCAGCAGCGCCACCGCTCGGCTCCGCAGCACCAGCAGCAGCTCCACCGTCCGGGTCCTCAGCTCCAGCAGTAGCTCCAACGCCCGGGTCCTCAGCACCAGCAGCAGCCCCAACGCCCGGGTCCTCAGCACCAGCAGCAGCGCCACCGCTCGGGTCCTCAGCACCAGCAGCAGCGCCACCGCTCGGGTCCTCAGCACCAGCAGCAGCTCCACCACTCGGGTCCTCAGCACCAGCAGCAGCGCCACCGCTCGGGTCCTCAGCACCAGCAGCAGCTCCAACGCCCGGGTCCTCAGCACCAGCAGCAGTGCCACCCCCAGGGTCCGCAGCACCCGGAGCACCACTCCGAAGACTGCAGCGTCGCGTGTACCACTCTCGGATCTGCTGAATGGGGGGGAGCTCCTGGGTAGGAGGGGAAGTACCGGGACGAGCTCCAGCAGCACCTCTCCGGAGGCGGCAGTACTCGAGGTACCTCTCCTGCAGCTGCTGGGAGGAGAGGGCTCCTCCAGGTGTAGCACGCTCAGGCTCAGTACCCCCAGACTCCGCACCCCCAGGCTCAGCACCTCCAGGCTCCACACCTCCAGGGTCCGCACCTCCAGGCTCAACACCCCCAGGCTCCGCACCTCCAGGCTCAACACCCCCAGGCTCAGCACCCCCAGACTCAGCACCCCCAGGCTCAGCACCCCTAGACGCAGGACGAGAGTCAACAGCTACCTCGACAGGCTCACCCGGGTCTACCTGGGACACACCTGAGGGAGCGGCACCCTGAGGGGGGAGGGGGTCTGGTACCTCTGCACCTGGAGCGAGGAAGAGAGGCGGGGGGGGGGAGCGGGGCAGTGCGGTAGGGGAAGAGGCGGTAGTAGGGGACGGACTCGTCAAAAGTGACGTCCTGAGAGGCCAGGACACGCCGCGAGGTGGGGTGGTAGAACTGCCAACCAGGGGCGTCCGGGACAAAGCCAAGGAAGACGCAGGGGACAGCGCGACGGGAGAGCTTGTCCGCGGACGTGTCGCGGACAAAAGCTCGGGATCCCCAGACCCGAAAACGCGACGCATCGCCAGCCTCTCCCGTCCAACGCAGTGTCGGAGAAGTCTCGGGCAAGGAGACACGGGGCCAGAGGTTGAGCTGATGCGCAGCGTATCGGACTGCAAACGGCCACAGAAAGTGGGGGGCAGCCGCATGAACCAAGGAGGTACGAGCGACCTCCATGACCAAGCCAATGCGGCGCTCAGCAACCCCATTCTGCTGTGGAGAGGCCGGAAGCGTGAACGACTGCTCAATGCCCTCCTGCTGACAGAAGGCCTCCAAGAGGCCAGAGGAAAACTCTCCACCTCTGTCAGAGTGCAGACGCAGGACAGGGAAGTCGGAGCGGAAACGCTCACTAAGCTGGAGACGAGATCTGCGGATCCAAGGGATCAAGACATCAGGGACGTCACCCTTGGTGCGCAAGGGGAAGACCGTGGTGTAGCGCGAGAAGTCGTCAACAACAATCAGGAAGTACCTCTCCTGACCTTGACCACGGACGCGGGCTGGGCCCCACACGTCCATGTGGAGTGTCTGCAAAGGAGCAGTCGTCGGGGGAAAGGAGGAGGAGTGAGGAGCGGCGCGCTGCCGCCCCTCGACACAGGGAAGACAGGGAGGAGCAGGTGAGTCGGGAAGGGGAGGGAGCACCCTGGGAAGACCAGCAACAAGGTCCCGTTTGTGCATGGCCCGAAGGCGCTGCACAGACGGGTGACCAAGGCGGTGGTGCCAAAGAACAGTCTCATGCGCCAGAGAGCGACACGAGCAGGGGGCGGACAGCTGACCTGACGCAGACGCAGACGTAGACGCAGACGCAGCTACCTGAGGGGACTCAGTGGTCAGTGTGTACAGGTCCGACCCCGGCTCTCGAGTGAAAGTAGCCAGGTGGCGACCCGTCCGAGCACACGTGCAGTGTGTCACGCGCTCGTAGGCAGGGGTGAACTGGTGAACACCCGAGTCCTGGAGCGCACAACCCGCCACCAAGTTCGTAGAGAACGAGGGGAGGTAGAGACCTGACAGCGTGCCGGACGGGACCGCAGGACAAGGAAGGACAGTGGAGGAGGTCGCAATGACCGGACCCCCAGAGGGGTCAGCAAGGGAGACAGCAACTGGCCGAGCGAGTGGCTCAAGGACAGTGCGGTCACGAAAGAAAGAGCGAGAAGCACCTGAGTCCAGGGTGAAGGTGTGCAGTGCTGCAGTCGACTCAGTACCAGGGGACACGGACGCACTAGCACCTAGGGCAGCAGCCTCACCATCACCTGGGGTAGCAGACACGCGAGCACCTGGAGCAGCAGACGCACTAGCACCTAGAGCAGTAGGCTCACCAGCACCTGGAGTAGCAGACACGCGAGTACCGGGAGTGGTAGCCTCACCTGCACCGAGGGCAACAGACGTACTGGCACCGAGAGCGGCTGCCTCACTCACAGAGCGACTACCACTACGGCCACCCCGACTGCTCAAACCGGCGTACCACTCACGAGCCTGCTGGAGCAGAAGAGGGCACGGCTGCTGCACCTGTCCACTACCTGAGGCTCCCGAACGACGGACGCCAGAGCGACTACCACTACGGCCACCCCGACTGCTCAAACCGGCGTACCACTCACGAGCCTGCTGGACCAGAAGAGGGCACGGCTGCTGCACCTGTCCACTACCAGGGGCTCCCGAACGACGCACGCCAGAGCGACTACCACGCCGGCCACCCCGACTGCCCAAACCGGCGTACCACTCACGAGCCTGCTGGAGCAGAAGAGGGCACGTCTGCTGCACCGGTCTACTACCAGAGGCTCCCGAACGACGCACTCCAGAGCGACTACCACTACGGCCACCCCGACTGCCCAAGCCGGCGTACCACTCACGAGCCTGCTGGAGCTGCATCTGGCCACGTCAGGAGCAGCAGCAGTAGCGGCAGCAACAGCAGGAGCAGTAAAGGCAGTAGCAGCAGCAGTAACGGTAGCAGTGCTAGCACGGCAAAGCTCACCAGTGGTTGGTGCGGCGGGCGCAAGACAGTGGCGACAGCGTGGCCGCTGCAACAGCGGGGCGGGGCCAGGTCGTAGCAGGGAGCTCCGCGGCAGCTGCTGCAGGGTCGGCGGCGGCCGCTGCTGTAGGCTCGGCGGCGGCAGCTGCTGCAGGTCGAGCGGCGGCTGCTGCTGCAGGGTCGGCGGCGGCCGCTGCTGTAGGCTCGGCGGCGGCTGCTGCTGCAGGGTCGGCGGCGGCAGCTGCTGCAGGTCGAGCGGCGGCTGCTGCTGCAGGCTCGGCGGCGGCAGCTGCTGCAGGTCGGCGGCGGCTGCTGCTGCAGGCTCGGCGGCGGCAGCTGCTGCAGGTCGGCGGCGGCTGCTGCTGCAGGTTCGGTAGCGGCAGCTGCTGCAGACGAAGTCGAAGCCGCGAAGGGGCGGCTGAGGGATTGCGACGGGCGGCTAAGGGGCCGCGATGCGTGGGTAAGGAGCCGCGACGGCGGCTGAAAGGGCCGCCACGAGCGGGTAGGGAGGTGACGACGCCACGGGAAAGGCGACGCGGCGGGCGGCGAGAGCCTGCAGCGGCGGGCAGCTCGCGGGCAGTGCGCGGAGCCGCACAAGGCTGCGACGGGTCGCGTGACAAACCCTAAGCCGCGCGCGGGCGGCTAGCTGGTCGCGCGCACGAAGAATCGGCCGCGCGCGGGCGGCTAGCGAGGCGCGCGCGCGAAAAATCGGCCGCGCACGGGCGGCTAGCGAGTCGCGCGCGTTAAAAACGAGCCGCGCGCGGGTGGCTAGCGGGCTGCGTGCGCGCGGTAGGTAGAGGCGCACGAGGGCGCGCGGTAGGTAGAGGCGCACGAGGGCGCTAAGGCGCACGAGGGCGTGCGGTAGGTAGAGGCGCACAAGGGCGCTAAGGCGCACGAGGGCGCTCGGTAGTGAGAGGCGCACGAGGGCGCACGATAGGTAGGTAGGTAGGTAGGTAGGTAGCGGTGGGCCCTAGGAGCGGTCCTAGCAAAGGACCTGCTCTGATACCATGTCAGAATGAACAGGCAGGAATGGGGAACTAGAAAGGATGGTGAGTACAAATATGAAACCCTAATGTTGTGACCCCCCTATAGGCTAACCCACTACAGCCTACACAAACACAACATATATAATGTTTGACAATGTACTCCTCCAAACCCCTCTTCGCATCGCCCACCACTGTATCGACGTGTTCGGCTAAGACGGAGACCGCCTTGACGCGTGCATATGCCATATTTCCCTCCGGATTGTCGAAGTCCAACAACCACGCCGATGCCTATTCCGCGAAGACTTCATCAACTTCTATGCTTCGTCGAAGCTGCCGGTGATGTTGCCCGTGATGGTCATCGACATGGCCGACGTCGCGTTCCGCAGCCGTTCCGCCGCAGTCTGGTCGGAGTCGGCGACCTGGTCGACCTTGTCGACGAGTCCACGTACCCCAACAAAAAGCCTGTCCAGCCGAGCCTTCTCCTCATCGAGCAACGTCGCCAGCCGAGCGTTCTCCGCCCTCAACAACCAGTTCTCCCGTCGCAGCTCCTCGACGTCGTCCAGTTCAGGACCCTGCCGACCAGATGCTTCCCCCGTCTCCTGCACGCCCGTGATGTTCGCCCCTTCGCCGACGTCGACCGGCACCTTCCCACTTCCCTCGCATGCCGCCTCCTCCTGGCCCTTTTCCGTCGTTGCCTCCACGCCGACCTCATCCTTTTCCTTCCCCCCATCTGCCGACCTCGTAGCATTACCCGCATCGCCATCCTCCGCTTCCTCGTTCCTTTCATCCGCCGACCCCACCGCCTCTTCCGCCGCTCCCACCTCAACCGTATCGTCTACGTACTCCACCTCGTACTCCACCTCTTCCTCCACCCCCTCCTCATCCTTCCCGTCCTCCTCCTCCTCCTCACCCTTCCCTTCCTCCTCCTCCTCATCCTTCCCGTCCTTCTCCTCCTCCTCCTCCTCGTCCTCCTCGTCCTTCCGCTTCACCGCCTCGTCCTCCTCCTCCGACTCCGACTCGGACCCCGACCCCGACTCCGACGACCCCGACTCCTCTTCCTTCCGTTCTGCACCTGCCGCAGCGTCGCCTCCTCCTCCACCGTTTCCTCCTTCCGCAGACACCCTCGCAGTCCCCTGATGCTGGGCGACAACTGCTGCTTGGGGCGCCGTCTGTCTTTCTGCGCCGTCGTCATCAATCGCACTGTCGGCGGGGTCGACGGCTTGTGAAGTCGGCGCTGCAGAGCGTTTTTCGGCGATGCGCTTGCAGATGTACTCCACCATGTTGTCTCGCAAAGCCCTCAACCCCTTTGTCTTGATGTTCTTGATGCTCACCCCACTGCGGCCCTTCTCGCCCGTCAGCATGTCAATCTGCTTCGCCACCCACCCGAACGACGTCGCGGCAAGCATGCCGGTGCCGACATGCCCGTCCGACACTGTGCCCGGCACTTTCTGCATACAACACCGGCAAGTGCGGAACATTATGAGCGGAGCATACAGAAACGTGCACCCCCCTTAATGCTTAAACGTGCAACTCACATCGCGGATAGGGTGGTCGCAGTCGGCAAGCCTGTCCTCGACCACTGCTTGTGATGGCGGCGCCCCGTCCCACTTCCTACCAAGACGCCCCAGCTCGGCCAGGACAGCCGTGCGGAATAACCTGGAGCATCGTGGTAAAAGGAGGCGGTCAGCATGCGATACCCTGTGTCGGCGACTAACAAGCGGGACATCGACGACTATTCACAACTTACTTTAGCACGCGGACGGCCTCGTTGCGGTGGACCAGTTTACCGGTCTGCGGGTCGATGTGCCGGATTGAGGTCCTGCACACCTGTCCCTCAGCCTTCAGCAGATCTCCTGGGTAGAGGATGGCTATGACGCTGCAGTGTGACCCTGGAAGCGGACCGCCTCTGCACATGCAATACACGACGGCGTCGATCACAACATTAGGCGATGATGCGACCGACCAAACAAAACGATAACTGGACAACGGGGAAACAACTCACGTCGTTCTTAACGGGATAGCGGCGATGTCGGCGTCGAAAACCGTAGCAAAGCAAGAATGGTCGGCGGCTTTCATGGCCGATCGAAGCGGGCCGACTCCGATTACCCACAACCGCTGGTCGTTCAGCCCAATGCGAAACCAAGCGTACCTGATCGCACGATTGGGCATGAGGGATGATAGAAGGGCGGGTGAGCAAACGCTACCAGGTCGACGTCTACCGAACGTCAAACGCCGACTGTACGTGGTCGACACTTGGCCGACCGACGTCCCTGGACGGGGTCTATGCCTAATACCGCGTACGCCGACGTCAATCTGATGACAACCGGCGACAATGCGACCCCCAACGGCGCCGACATCTACCCTATGCGCCAATCTAGTGTTAGTCGGCGCCGACATCTACCCTATTCGCCCACCGCGGCTACTCGAGTCCCACCTGATGCCGAATCCCAAGCATATCTCGTTGAACTCTTTCTTGTGGTCGCGAAGGACGGCGAAGTCGTTCCACTCGAAAGTGAAGCTGAGACCGCAACCCATTCGGTGATGAAGAGGAAACTCAGCCGAAGTCGGCGCCGACCTATCGGCGTCGGGGCTCGGCTCCATATCGACTAAGGGAAGACGCGGACGGCTAAGGAGCGATAGCACGGATTTGAGGGGGGGGCGCAGAGCTAGCAACGTCCAAAGATCGAAACGAGATGCGGAAAATGAGGAGCGAAGCCACCTTCCACAAAGAAAAGGAGGTGGTGCCCCACCGCAGGCCCGTTCAGCATCGCCCAAGGGTGTGGGGCCTGGCTCGGCAGGGCTCGGAGGGCGCACGCGCAAGTGGCACAGGTGGTCCGTCTCCGCCTTGGCGGAGCATCGACTTCGCGTCCATTGGCCCAGGTCGGCGAGGGGACGCACATTCGCATGCGCGCGGAGCGTCGCTTCGGCCGACGCGTGTCGAATTCGTAGCGGCTCGCGATGATATTGCACATGCGATGCGAGTGGTTTTAATTTCGCATCGGTCGAATTTTCGCATGCGCACGATGCGACCCCACGGGCGAACACGTGGCGGCACCGCGGCGGGTCGCGAAACTGTCGAGTGTCCCGAGGGGGGCCCCGAATTTTCGCCACGCCCTCGCCTGCCCGTCCGGGCAGGCCGCGATAGGTTAATTGGACCTCGCAGGTGGCACGGGTGGGCTGCCTTCGCGCGAGGGTTACTCTCCCTCGCGCCAGGTGTCGCCAGTTCGCCGACCCCACCCGGTAACGTGGGTCGCTGTTCACTTTCGGAGCGGGGCTGCGGGGCGGTGGTCGTGCGCTCGGCCCAGCCCTGGGCCAGGCTGGCGGGCCCGCACGCGCGTCAGTCGCCCGCCTCGTCAGGCGCGGCTCCGACGACCCCCCTCGACGATACTGGCAAATCCGTTTTGACGACCGAATTGCTCTGAGATTTTCGGAACTGACGAAACCGCTTCAAAAGGGGGTAATCATCGAGAGTTATTGTTTAGGACATGATGCAGAACGCCTTGGCACGCCCCGATGCATCGCGATGTACCGGGTTTTGAAGCTTCCACACACACGGGAACTCGGTGCATCGCCTCGTCCCGGCACGCCCCGGGGCGTACCTTGGGGCGCCCCAGCATGCTCGAAAGGCTTGCGAATTCGAAGGTCAAAGGTTCGAATTCAGCACTTGGACGGATACCTGAAATTCACCATGGGCGGAGACGTGTGCCACAGGGCGAGCTGGGGCACCCCAGCACGCCCCGGGTTTCCTCGGTGCACCGGTTCTGGACCCGTTCTGTACCACGTCCTTATTACACGTTTGTTTTGTGTAATTGTAACAACTCGATTTTCGCTCGCGCGTCAAATTTCTATGGAAATTGTTATCGTATTTTTCCATCCTGTACTGACGCTACCACGAACTGTCAGGGCCAGAAAAAAAAAAAAAAAATCCCCCTAGGGAACATGGATTCATTTTCGGGATGGATCAATATAGGGACCTACCATGTGTTTAGGGTTGATGCCTCCCGAGTCACAGCCGTTTTCGAACGGGTTATATATATATATATATATATATTTCTGTGCGTTTCCTATTCAATAGGGTGACATGTATCATCAGAAATATAATATGCTGTTTTGGGCAGCAAATAAACACGGCGAATTATACTTCCATGAGAATACGACGCGCACCTTGGGTATACAGCGGTCAAAATCTGTAATAAATGAAGTTGAGCACGACAATTCAGTGCTTAGAGAATTTTTATTTTACTTACGGTTCGGCTTGTTAGCCCAACCGCTTGGGCAGCTCCGGGTAAAAATCATACGGTCGATATTCACCGACCGCACTTTGGTCATCCTTCTGGTACTCTTTGGCCCCAATTTGATCTTTTCCCCAACAAGTCTGTGCCTGCCTCCTAGCAGGAAAGCCTGTGTACAGGCTTTCCAACGAGCCATTGAACACGTGATTCGCCCAAGTATCGGCTAAGATATGGCTTCCTATGTGCTAGGTAGTGCTCTAAGATTGAATGATAGAAAGTCTCTGGATTTTTGTGTCAAGTTGCTCTGTGTACAAGGAAATCTGATTTTTAGTATGATCAATCCAATACAAAGCGATCACGTTTATAGCTACTCAACTTCTACGAATCGCGGAAGTAACATCTTTTCGCTACACGAAGTGTCGCGAATGTTCCTTCGGTCTCGAATGTTCCGGGTGCTGCCATGCGGCACCGAATCGATCGGTCTTCCGAAGTCAAACCTTCAACTTCATGAAACCTGCAGTGAAGTGAATCGGTTTCAACACATTTGGTGGTTGGGGGCAAAGTTGCCTCATGCAACCTCCAACACACACCTCATGGTCGTGAATTTCTTATTCATTGGAAAGATCAGACTATGAAGACTTATGGGAACCCGAGAGCCACCTTGACCATGCCGCGGTTTGGCGCCGTGGACGAGCCACTTGGAGTGGGAAGTGATGTGACAGTGCAGCAGCCGAATGCTGCCAACTGCAATGCAGGTAAGCGGAAGTCAAGCGCCACTACACCAACAGTCCGGATTGGTCAAGCGCCTCAACCTGCAGATGGGCGACAAAGTTCCGACAAGCAGCCCAAGTCAAACCCGCATGCGAAAATTACGACACGCAGAACACCAAAGTTCCGACCGCTCGCCGACTTCGCCAACAACACCGACGAAATTACAGCCCCGTAACCAAGCTCGCCGTCCAATCCCGTACCGCAATAATTCTCTGAATTTCACGGCAGGTTCATTTCAAAGGGTTGGGTTACCATTGAGAAATTCAGAGAGTCGTGATGTGGGAGTGCGACTCGATGTGTGAATGTGCTCTACAAAATTGTACTGTCAAAGTTGTGAAGTCATATTGCAAATTCCAGAGACATTCCAGAGAGCATCTTGTACCCGTTTCTCAAGCCTACTGAGGCTATTATCTCCCTGCCAGCAACGTTTCGAAGATTGTAAACGCGGGAAAAAAGGAACTAAAAGCAGCTCGGAGCAAGTAAAATCCGCCATACGCCACCAGCGGAATCGCGAGCAACACGTAGCCAAGCCAGTCCGGAGCCACTGCTGCAGCGTCATCAGCGGCATCAACGACCGCCTCCTCCGCAAGAACGGGAAGCTCCGCAGGGAAAAAACGTCGAGAGCGACACGGAGACCGCTACTGCCGTCGATCGCACGGCGGGGTCTGCCGTTACGCGTGCGACATTCTCTGGCTCGACAACAGGCGAGGGTTTCGTAAATTTCACTGCCGACGCGACGACGAGTGGTCGTTGTCTCAATGTCTTCTAAATCGTATTCCGTCCGCATGTGACCCTCGTCGCTAGAAGCGGAGAGAACGTGGCCAGGGAAGGAACGGCAGACACCATATCCCTGATCAACCGCATTCAGATGGACGGGGTGGTACGAAAGACATAGCTGTAGAAGGCGAGTTTCGGCTAAATTCCTCATGAGATCATGTAGGATTAGAATTTAGTACAGCGAAATATGTTGGATTGTTGAGATAAGCGCTTTTCCTAGCTGTGCGAATGGATGGAACCGTCGATATGAGGGCGTATTTTAATGAAGCTTGATGACGTAAATGTGTTTGAAAAGTGATCGCGAAACGCGAATCTTGACACGTGTGATACTTATACTACATTCAGGGCTTTTGGCGACGAGAAAACGACCTCTCGCTAGCAGCCCAGTTTCAGTTACCAGTGCAGGAAAGTTCATGTTGAAGATGGGGTCATCAAGACCGTACACGGGAAATTTCGTGATGAGCAGGGTTTTGATTGGGAGAGCGCGAACCGCATGCATAGCTGCTTTGTTCCTACGTGGCAATGTTACACGTGGAAAGGCAGATTTAGCGCTCAGCAGCATCACCTGCCACAGGGCCAACATCATACACATGCAAATTAGTATGGGAACCATCTGCAATTGTATGCAAAACTGTCGATACCCCAGTCCTGCTGCGCGAATTTGTCTGGTACCGCCACTCAAAACACTGTGTAATGTTAGAATCTAGTAGCAGGAATGAATGAACTGACAAGATCAGGGTTTGGTTCAAACATGAAACCCTAATGGGATTGTACCCCATGTTGGCTACCCCACTACAGCCTACACATATATAACATGCATATAATTTGACACACCCCCATAGGCAAAGTGGGGGAGAGAACGGGGTCACAAGACCAGTCAAGAGAAGCAAAGCAAGCTCAGGGTGGATCACAACGTCACCACACACATTGAGCACAAGCAAAGGGCCACAAGGCTCTCAAAGTAACTAGGCAAGAATGAATGAACTAACAGAAGTTTGGGTACAAATATCAAACCCTAGTTGGGGTTGTACCCCATATTGGCTACCCCACTACAGCCTACAAGCATAATACAGTTTAACACACCCCCATAGGCAAAGTGGGGGAGAACAAAGGGTCACAAGACCAGTCCAGCAAAGCAAAGCAAAGCCCAGGGTGGATCACAACGTCACCACACTCCGAGCACAAGTAAAGGCCACAAGGCCAGTTCACATGCAGTGCTAGATATAGTACAGGACAAGCAACACAGTGATCAAAACCTAGCAAGCAAGTAACAAGATATATATAAAGTACAGTACAAAGAATGTCAAGCAGTGAGCAAGTGAGGAAACGTGGACACAAGGCCTAAAGAAGTACAGTGCCGCTGATGATCACTAGGCGGGAGCGCCTTGGTGAAGATATCAGCAGTGTTGGCCTTCGAGTCCACGTACACAAGCCGAAGCTGACCGCGCTGCTGAAGCTCTCGAGCAAGAAAGTAGCGAAGAGCAATGTGCTTCGTCCTGTGCTCCAGTCTGTGCTCCTGACACAAGGCAAGAGCCGCCTTGTTGTCACCGTACAGAACTGGAGGAGAACTAGGCCGCTCTCCCAAGTCAGTCAGCAGGTAGGTGAGCCAGCGTAACTCCTGTGCAGCCATGGCTGTGGCGTAGATCTCAGCCTCACAACTAGAGCCGAGAACAGAGGAAGAGCGGGTGGACCGCCACGAGACAGAACCAGAGCCAAGGCTGAAGGTGTAACCCTGTGACGACCGCTGCGTAGCCAGGTCGTCCACCCAAGAAGCGTCCGAGTGGCCAGTGAGGACAACTCTGTCGCGTCCTCCAAGCACCAGCCCCATGCCTGATGTACTGCACAAGTAGCGCAGCACCCTCTTAGCAGCCTCCCAGTGCTCTCGCCTGTGTCTCCCAGGCGCAACGTAACGAGCAAGGATGCTAAGAGGGTACGCGAGGTCAGGTCGCGTGCAAGTCATCAGGTACATGAGGCAGCCCACAAGCTCTGGGTACGGGCCACTCGGCTCTACGGACTCGTCCGGAGGTGGAGCTGAGAGCGAGTGGCTGGTAGCCAGAGGTGTGGCCTGTGGTGAGGAGAACTGGAAGCCGAAGCGCTGAAGGACCTGCTGCACCATGTGTGACTGAGTCAGGGTGATGGTGCGGCGAGCTCTGTCCCGGGTGATCTGCAAGCCAAGGTAGCTACGCAGCTCACCCAGGTCAGTGCAGGTGTGTCTCTTCTGCAGCTCCGACTTCACACGAGCGAGTGCCTCAGTGTCAGCAGTAGCAAAGACCAAGTCGTCGACGTACACGAGAATGTAGAACGGCGGCAGCGACGTGTCTGTGCGCAGAAACAGCGACGGGTCAGCAGTAGACGGCGCGAACCCAAGAGCCGCAAGTGTAGTCCTCAGTGTGTCGTGCCACTCGCGTGGCGCCTGGCGGAGACCGTAGACTGGCCGGCGGAGGCTCCACTGGGTACCAGGAGGAAACGACCCAGTAAAGCCAGGTGGGCGGCGCAGCCAGATCTCCTCGTGCAGGCTGCCCTGCAGGAACGCTGTGCTGAAGTCAAGAGAGTGAAGCTCGTAGTCACGCTGAGCAGCAACGTGCAGCAGAACCCGAAGAGTGGTCATCTTCGGGGTGGGGGAGAAGGTCTGGAAGAAGTCGACCCCCTGACGCTGACTGAAGCCTCTAGCAACGTAACGAGCCTTGAAGACAGGCGGAGAACCTGGCGGCCGCTTCACCCTGAAAATCCACATGCCATCGATGATGTTCGCCCCAGGAGGGGGAACCTCGTCGACGTAGGTGCCTGTGGACTTCCAGGATGCCATCTCTGCGTCCATGGCTGTCTGCCACTGAGAGGAGTAGGGACCCGAGATCGCCTCTGCGTAAGTGCGCGGAGTGGGGATGTCTAGTGCATCCGGGTCTCCCTCAGGGGCAAGCAACCAGGCCACGAGATGAGGTACAGCAGCCGCGAGAGAGTCAAAGTCCTCCTGCCTGTCCTCAAGGACGTCCGTGCCAAGAGCACACTCACCCCCGACGGACGGAGGACAGACAGACGCAGACTCAGACCCAGCAACAAGGCGAGCAGCGTAGTCTAGACGACAGGCAGCAGCAAAGTCAACCAACTCAGCGACCAGAGCAGACGCAGCCGAGGACTCAAAGGTAGGGTCAGTGACAACAGTAGCTAGGAGACGCGTGACAGTAGGGTGCTCAGCACGATACCGGTCAGACTCAGGGTCCGGAACAGCAGGCAAAGAGGACGCAGGAGGAGACGGTAGAGGGATACGCTGAGGAGCAGTAGAGGGACGCAGAGTCATGTAGTGAGTGCCTGGGACAGGAGGAGGACGCTCACGACGGACACGACGACCAGTGCGAGCAGTACGGACAGGCGACGCAGGACGAGACTCAGGCTCACGACGCTCTGTAAGACCTCCTGTGGGACCAGTGTAAGGAGAGGGAGCAGGGAGAGGCGAGGCAGGCGGTAACTGTGACTGCGGCTGGACAGTCGGAGGACACTCTACGGAGGGAGGAGGACAAGGAGGAGGAGCCTGCCCAAGAACCTGCTGAAGGAGCGGTACGAAGTACGGCCGCGGCCGCGCAGCGTCTCCAGAAGCAGAAGAGACTCCAGCGTCCGGGTCCCCAGCACCAGCAGCAGCGCCACCGCTCGGGTCCTCAGCTCCAGCAGCAGCTCCACCAGGTGGGTCCGCAGCACCAGCAGCAGCACCACCCCCAGGGTCCGCAGCACCGCAAGGAAGAGCACCCCCAGAGTCGGCAGCTACAACTCCGCTAGTGCAGCCAGCTCCAGAGTCCCCAGCTCCAGCAGCTCCAGTCGTAGTGCTCCCAGAACAACCAGTCCCGGCAGCTCCAGTACCCCCAGCTCCAGCCGAGCCACTAGGACGGCGAAAGCGCCGGACGTACCAGTCACGAAGCTGCTGTGGTGTGAGAGACTGCTCAGCACCCCGAACCGGAGCACCCCCAGACGCAGCAACCCGAGGCTCCGTAGGCTCAGTAGCAGCACCCCCAGGCTCAGTACCCGCAGGCGCAGCACCCCCAGACCCAGCACCCCCAGACTCCGCACACGCCGGCTCAGCACCCCCAGTCGCAGCACCCCCAGGCTCAGCACCCCCAGGCGCCGAACTCTCAGGCACAGTACCCTCAGCTCCAGCACCCGTAGTCCCAGCACCCCCAGGCCCAGCACCCGCAGGCTCAGCACTCCCAGCAGCACCACCTGCAGCAGCACCCTCAGCTCCAGCACCCGCAGTCCCAGCACTCCCAGGCCCAGCACCCGCAGGCTCAGCACCCCCAGGCTCAGCACTCCCAGCAGTACCACCTGCAGCAGCACCTGAGTCACCTGTGACCTCGACAGGCTCAGCGACGGGAGGAGGGTCTACCTGAGAGACACCTGAAGGAGCAGGACCCTGAGGGGGAAGGGGGTCTACCGGAGGGGGACCAGGAGCAAGGAAAAGCGGCGGGGGAGGGAGGGGGGCAGTGCGGTAGGGGAAGAGACGGTAAAAAGGGACCGACTCGTCAAAGGTGACGTCCTGAGAGGCGAAGACCCGGCGCGAGGTGGGGTGGTAAAACTGCCAGCCCGGCGCGTCAGGGACAAAGCCAAGGAAGACACAGGGAAGTGTGCGGGAGGAGAGCTTGTCCGCGGACGTATCGCGGACAAGGGCACGAGCACCCCACACCCGGAAGCGCGACGCATCGCCAACCTCCCCCGTCCAACGCAGTGTGGGCGAGGTCTCCGGCAAGGAGACACGGGGCCAGAGGTTGAGCTGATGCGCGGCGTACCGGACAGCAAACGGCCACAGAAAATGGGGAGCCGCCGCGTGGACCAAGGAGGTACGAGCGACCTCCATGACCAGGCCAATGCGGCGCTCAGCAACCCCATTCTGCTGTGGGGAGTCCGGAAGCGTGAAGGTCTGCTCGATGCCCTCCGCCTGACAGAAGGTCCTCAAGAGGTCGGAGGAAAACTCACCACCTCTGTCAGAGTGCAGACGCAGGACAGGAAGATCCGTCCGGAAACGGCGGCGGAGCTGGAGACGAACTGTGCGGATCCAAGGGATCAGAACAGCAGGGACCTCACCCTTGGTGCGCAAGGGGAAGACCGTGGTGTAACGCGAGTAGTCGTCGACAACCAGCAAAAAGTACCGCTCACCGCCCTGACCACGAACGCGGGCTGGGCCCCACACGTCCAGGTGGAGGGTCTGCAGGGGAGCCTCTGTCGGGGGGAACGAGGAGGAGTGAGGAGCGGCGCGCTGCCGCCCCTCGACGCAAGGAAGGCAAGGCGGCGCAGGCGAGGAAGGGAGAGGAGGGAGGGACCTGGGAAGACCAGACACAAGGCGGCGACGGTGCATGCCACGGAGGCGTGGCAAGGAGGGGTGACCCAGGCGGTGGTGCCAGAGAAGAGTCTGGTGCGACAGGGAACGACACTCACAGGCGTGGGCCACCAGACCTGACGCGGACACCTGACCGACAGCAGCGACCTGAGGAGACGCAGTGGTCAGTGTGTAGAGACTCGACCCCGGCCGACGGGTAAACGTAGCCAGGTGACGGCCGGTCCTGGAGCACGTGCAGATCGCCACACGCTGTCCTCCAGGGGTAAAGGTGTCAACCCACTGATCCTGGATGACAGCGTTGCTCACCAGGTTCGTCGAGAACGAGGGGAGGTGGAAACCCGACAACGAGCCAGACGGAACCGCCGGACAAGGGAGCACAGTGGTGGACTGGGCAAGGACTGGGCCCCCAGAGGGGTCAGCCAAGGAGACTGGGACCGGTGCAGGAAGCGGTGTGAGCTCAGTACTGTCACGAAAGAAACAACGGGAAGCACCTGAGTCAAGGGTGAAGGTGTGACAGGCCTCAGCCGGTGCGGTACCTGAGAGAGCAGTCTCTGTGGGTGCTGTACCTGAGAGAGCAGACTCGCAAACAGCCGGGACAGCACTGGAGGGAGCAAGTACAGGGGGCACCATACCAGAGAGAGCAGACTCACTAGTACCCAGGGCAGCGGGCTCTATACCTGGGTCAGGCGGCACACACAAGTAACAGTCTCCCTCGGCACTAACAGTCAATGCATACATGGCAGCAATAATAGCATCATAGTCAAGAGCAAAGATATCAACACCAGCCCTCATGAGCTCAGCCCAGCGGGGGCGCTCAACATCCTCGCCCATCTCCTCACGCCAAGCGTCGTCAAGGCGGGAGAAGCAGCGGTACGGGGTGTGGAACCTCCCACACGTCTGTCCCTTGCGGTCACCTGTGCGAATGACATAGGAACAGCGGCCACTGCCCCCCGACGTCCCACGCTGAGCAAGCCACTCACGAAGCTGCTGGGTCGACTGGGGACGCTGCTGCTGCTGGGAGCTCTGGCCCGAGCCGGTGCCTCCACTCCGACCTCCACCGCCGCCACTACCTCCGCTCCGACCGCCACCACCGCCACCGCCACCGCCACTACCGCCACCGCCGCCACTGCCGCCGCTGCCACCACCGCCACTGCTCCCGCCGCCGCCCCCGCCTCCGCCGCCGGCCCCACTCCCACCGGCACTCCCGCCACCGCTCCCTCCAGCACCGCCTCCCCCCCCACCTCCCCCACCCCCTCCCCCCCCAGCGCCACCCCCGCCACCCTTGCCCCCCTTGCCCTTGCCGGTGCGGCGCCTCCCACCAGGAGCAGAAGCAGCGCCAGCAGACTCAGCACCAAGGAAGTCAACAGCAGCAGCAGTAGCATAGGAGGGAGCGAGGGGAGAGGGAGAGCACCCCTCAAAGATGGGGGTGCGAGGAGCGCCGCGAGCAGCACCAACAGCCACAATGCTCTTCTCGGCTGCTAGCAGCTTCTCCTCTAGGAGGGCGACAGTGAGCTCAGTGGGACAGCGAGCAAGGAAATAGTCGCGCACTGAGCTGAGGGTGTCAGGGAGACGGGTGACTATGAAGTGGAGTGCCCAGTACAGGGGAGGGGGGTTCTTAGCGCAGAACTCGGTGGGAAGGGCGGCACGCAGGCGAGCATCACTAGTGCGAAGGTGGGTGATAAGATCGGCGACTGTAGCAAAGGTGGACAGGTCAGGGAACAGGTAAGGCAGCATGAGACGGCTAAGCTCGGCTGTGGCAGGTGAGGAGTAGCGAGCAACGACAGCGTCATATAGGGCCTTAGCGGTTTTGCAGTCGCCAAAGTGCTCTAGCTCAGCTAACGGCAGGTGACTGCGAATAGCCAGGCGAGCTGCAGCGTCACGAGTCTGCCACTGTGAACGTACACTAAGCTCGGCTGTGGCAGCAGGAGCAGCGGCAGCACCAGACGCGTAGTCATAGAGGGAGATGTGGTCCGTGCTATTGCTCATAAGATACAACTGCAGGTCATCGAGCCAGGAAGTGAACTGCACGGGACGGCCCTCAGCATCGAAGGAAAGAACGCGAATAGAGGCCATAGCTCAGGCGTGAGGGCACAGCAGAGCAGCGGCAGCAGCAAAGGGGACGCGCTAGAGCGAAGCTAGCAGCCACAGCAGGAGCAAGCGGCGGTGCACAGTCAGGGAGCAGCAGGCGAGGCGGGCGGCGCTGCAGGCGGGAATTGCGGCGGGCGGGCTGCGAAGCGGGCAGCGGGGCGGGCGGGCGACGCGGCGAGCGGGCAGCGCGGCGGGCGGCTGCGAAGCGGGCAGCGGGCGGGCGGGCGACGCTGCAAGCGGGCAGCGGGCGGGCGGGCGACGCTGCAAGCGGGCAGCGAGGCGGGAGGGCGACGTTGCGAGCGGGCAGCGGGCGGGCGGGCGACGCTGCGAGCGGGCAGCGAGCGAGCGGGCGACGCTGCGAAGCGGGCAGCGGGCGGGCGGGCGGCGCCGCGAAGCAGGTAGCGGGCGGGCGGGCGGCGCTGCGAGCGGGCAGCGAAGCGGGCGGGCCGCGAAGCGGGTAGTGAGCGGGCGGGCGGGCCGCGAAGCGGGCAGCGGGGCGAGCGGGCTGCGAAGCGGGCGGGCCGCGAAGCGAGCAGCGAGCGGGCGGGCGGGCCGCGAAGCGGGCAGCGGGGCGAGCGGGCTGCGAAGCGGGCAGCGGGGCGAGCGGGCGACGCTGCGAGCAGGCAGCGCGGCGGGCGGGCGACTCTGCGAGGGGCGCGCGAGGGCGCTAGCGAGGGGCGCGCGAGGGCGCTAGCAAGGGGCGCGCGAGGGCGCTAACGAGGGGCGCGCGAGGGCGCTAACGAGGGGCGCGCGAGGGCGCTAACGAGGGGCGCGCGAGGGCGCTAACGAGGGCGCACGAGGGCGCTACGAGGCTAGGGCACGGGGTAGCGTGGTAACCGCATGCGAGCGGTGGTGGGCCCTTAAAAAAAAACGGTCGGTAGGTCCTAGGGACCTCCTGCTCTGAATACCATCTCAAAGTAACTAGGCAAGAATGAATGAAGTAACCGAAGTTTGGGTACAAGTAGCAAACCCTAGTTGGGGTTGTACCCCATATTGGCTACCCCACTACAGCCTACAAGCATAATACAGTTTAACAAAGGCCAGTTCACATGCAGAGGTATATATGCAACAACAACAGCACAGTGATCTCTACCTACCAGGAGCAAGCATGCGGGTATGTATATATATATATATGTAGATCACAGTACAGGCAGAGCCTACAGCAAGTGAGGAAACGTAGGCACAAGGCCCAACAAAGTACAAAAGCGCTGATGATCACCAGGCGGAAGTGCCTTGGTGAATATATCAGCGGTGTTGGCCCGAGTGGCCACGTGAGCAAGACGAAGCTGACCACGCTGCTGCAACTCTCGAGCAAGGAAGTAACGCAGAGCGATGTGCTTCGTTCTGTGCTCCAGTCTATGCTCCTGACACAAGGCAATGGCGGCCTTGTTGTCTACGTACAGCACTGGAGGAGAACAAGGCCGCTCTCCCAAGTCAGTCAGCAGGTAGGTAAGCCAGCGTAACTCCTGTGCAGCCATGGCTATGGCGTAGATCTCAGCCTCACAACTGGAGCTGAGAACGGAGGAAGAGCGTGTAGACCACCAAGAAACAGAGCCAGAGCCAAGGCTGAAGGTGTAACCCTGTGACGACCGCTGCGTAGCCAAGTCGTCAACCCAAGAAGCGTCTGAGTGACCAGTGAGGACAACTCTGTCGCGTCCTCCAAGCACGAGCCCCATGCCCGATGTACTGCACAAGTAGCGTAGTACCTCTTAGAAGCATCCATGTGCACCTTTCGGTGCCGACCAGGAGCCACGTAGCGAGCCAGAAGACCAAGAGGGTACGCAAGGTCAGGACGAGTGCAGGTCATCAGGTACATGAGGCAGCCCACTAGCTCTGGGTAAGGACCACTCGGCTCTACGGACTCGTCCGAAGGTGGAGCTGAGAGCGAGTGACCTGTAGCCAGAGGAGTGGCCTGTGGCGAGGACCAGGTGAAGCCGAAGCGCTGAAGGACCTGCTACACCATGTGTGACTGAGTCAGTGTGATGGTGCGGCGTGCTCTGTCCCGAGTGATCTGCAAGCCAAGGTAGCTGCACAGCTCACCCAGGTCTGTGCACGTGTGTCTCTTCTGTAGCTCCGACTTCACCAGGGCGAGAGCCTCAGTGCCAGCAGTGGCAAAGACCAAGTCGTCGACGTACACGAGGATGTAGAACGGCTGCAGCGAAGTGTCGGTGCGCAGAAACAACGACGGGTCAGCAGTCGACGGAGCAAACCCAAGAGCCGCAAGTGTCGTCCTCAGTGTGTCGTGCCACTCACGCGGCGCCTGGCGGAGACCGTAGACTGGCCGCCGGAGGCTCCACTAGGTACCAGATCTCCTCGTGCAGGCTGCCCTGTAAGAAGGCTGTGCTGAAGTCAAGAGAGTGAAGCTCGTAGTCACGCTGAGTGGCAACGTGCAGCAGCACCCGAAGAGTGGTCATCTTCGGGGTGGGGGAGAAGGTCTGGAAGAAGTCGACTCCCTCTCGCTGACTGAAGCCTCGAGCAACGTAACGAGCCTTGAAGACAGGCGGAGAATCTGGCGGCCGCTTCACCATGAAAATCCACATGCCATCGACGATGTTCGCCCTAGGAGGGGGAACCTCGTCGACGTAAGTGCCAGTGGACTTCCAGGATGCCATCTCTGCATCCATGGCTGTCTGCCACTGAGAGGAGTAGGGACCCGCGATCGCCTCAGCGTAAGAACGCGGAGTCGGGATGTCTGGTGCATCCGGGTCTCCCTCAGGGGCAAGCAGCATGGACACGAGATGAGGCGCAGCGGCTGCAAGACACTCAAGGTCCTCCTGCCTGTCCTCAAGGACGTCCGTGCCAAGAGCACACTCACCCCTGACGGACGGAGGACAGACAGACTCAGACTCAGCAACAAGAGTAGCGGCGTAGTCTAGACGACAGGCAGCAGCAAAGTCAACAAGCTCAGCGACTAAGGCAGACGCAGCAGCAGACTCAAATGACGGGTCAGTGACAACAGTGGCTAGCAGACGCGTGACAGTAGGGTGCTCAGCGGCAGGGCGGGGCCGCGTCGGCGGCAGGGCGGGGCCGCGTCAGCGGCAGGTCGGGGCCGCATCAGCGGCAGGGCGGGGCCGAGACAGCGACCTGGCGGGGCCGCGTCAGCGGCAGGGCGGGGCCGCATCAGCGGCAGGTCGGGGCCGCGACAGCGACCTGGCGGGGCCGCGTCGGCGGCAGGGCGGGGCCGCAACAGCGGCAGGGCGGGGCCGCGTCAGCGGCAGGGCGAGGCCGCGACAACGGCCTGGCGGGGCCGCATCGACTGCAGGGCGGGGCGGCGCTCTGGCCTGACGGGCCTGCAGGGGCGACTCGCGGGCCTGACGGGCCTGCAGGGGCGGCGCGCGGGCCTTACGGGCCTGCAGGGGCAGCGCGCTGGCCTTACGGGCCTGCAGGGGCGGCGCGCTGGCCTTACGAGTCTGCAGGGCGGTGCGCGCGTAGCTAGGGTAACAGTAGGCAGCGCGAGAGCTGCAGGATGGAGTGCGCAGCGCAGCACGTCACAAGGCAAGGCAGGGGAAGGCGCGCGCAGGACAACACGTGGGGTAGCGCGGTAACCGCAACGGTAGGTGGGCCCGAAAAAAAAAAAAGACGGTCCTACGGACCTACTGCTCTGATACCATGTTAGAATCTAGCAGCAGGAATGAATTGACTAGATCAGGGTTTGGTACAAATATGAAACCCTAATGGGGTTGTACCCCATGTTGGCTACCCCACTACAGCCTACACATATATAACATGCATACCGTCATACCCCGGATATACCCCCAGGCCTATGTTACACCCATGCGGTTATAATCGTACCAGTGGGCTTATAGCCGGGTGCCGATTATAACCCCACCCTAAATTTGGATCATCTTCGTATAACCGCACCCTATGAAATTTTACTCAAATCTGTGTTTTTCTAGTGAATTCGCCACTAACGCGTCAGGAGCAATCGTCGCTGACGTGCCTGGCGAAGTCTTCCCTGGCCCACCTGGCGAAATTGCCACAGGCGCGCACGTGTTAGCAACATTTCAACATGTCATGGTAGGGATTTTCGCCGGGGTGGCAGATTCTCGGTGAATTTCGAAGCAAACTGTTTTGTGGTAGTTTCGATTGAAACCGCAGGGCTGAGATCTACATTTCTGTGTTTAAAAATCATAATTCTCCAAGTGTCATTTATTTCCCCCATGGGGTTGTCAGAGGTCCACTGGTGATCCCCGATTGATCCTAGGGAAGGGTTACAGGCACGGCGGCCTGGGGGGTTATGGGCGCACTCACCCGCTACACAAACAAGCCCTTTTATCCCAGTGGTTAGTGGCTGGGATTCTGACATGGTATCAGAGCGAAGGTCTCGGGTTCGAATCCCGGTGTGTGCACCTCGGGCATCCCAGTGCGGGGGGGTGTCAGAGGTCCACTGGTGATCCCCGATTGATCCTAGGGAAGGGTTACAGGCACGGCGGCCTGGGGGGTTATGGGCGCACTCACCCGCTACACAAACAAGCCCTTTTATCCCAGTGGTTAGTGGCTGGGATTCTGACAGGGGTTATAAAAAAAGCCACATTATAAGCCCCCCCACCATTTTCCTGAGTTTTATTACACCCCCACATGGGGGTATATCCGGGGCATGACGGTATAATTTGACATGTAACAGTAGAGGCAGCACAATAAAGGCCGAAATATGTGCAGTAATCGATTGCGTTTTTAATTTCGAATTTTAGTGGTTTCTACCGCGCCCCGACTGGTGCACGATACATTTTACGGAGAAATTCCGTTAAAATGAAATTATACATGGTCAATTTTATAACGAAATATTGTAGACGACGTCACCGGGAATTGTTAGGGCAGGGCAGAAACAAAATAAAACCCCTAGAGATCTGGACGCATTTCCGAGAGGGATCAACCCTATACACGGGAAATGGCATTGTTTTTAGGGTTGATGCCTCCCCGAGTCGCATCCCTTTCCGATTGGGTTTTATTTTTTTTTCTTTGGTCAGTTGTAGTGAACAGTCGTGCACATCTGGCAGAACAATCGCCCGAAGAAATCATACCGTCATACCCCGGATATATCCCCATGGGGGGCAATAATAAAACATGTTTTTTTAGGGGGGTGGGCTTATAATCGAGTAAATTTATAAGCGCCGGCGTTTATAAAATGACATATATATTTTTTTATATTTTTGAACACCAATTTGTAGATCTTGTGCTTGCATTTTCAATCGAGTCGAAGTTACATGGGGTCGTCTGTGAAATTCTCGCGCGCGCTGGGATGAGAGTGAATCTTATTCACATCCAGCTCCTGACAGCTCCTGCTGACTGGACCCGCATCCAGTGCAGGGTCCGAATGTGAAGGGAACCGAATCTGCAACACATCCGCCTGCTAAAGTAAAAATCGTTACAGCGTTTTGAACACATTTCAAAATTTAAAGTTTACGTGCGCTTATAATAAAACAAGTTTTTTCAGGGGGTGCGCTTATAATCGAGCAGCGGATATAAGCGCCACACGCCAATTAAAAGCGCCAGGCGCTTATCCGAGGGTGGCGCTTATATCCGGGGTATGACGTAGTTTAGCGAAATACCAAGCGCGGTGAAAACCAATTATTTAAAACAACACGCGTTACTAGGACAATATGTCATTAACTCTAAAACTGAGGCATCGACGGTTTTGCATACAATCGCATAGGGTTACCATACTAATTTGCATGTCTATGATGTTGGCCCCCTACCATACCGTATGCCAACGCGAATTCTTGAACACCCCGCTGGCAGCCCAGAATCCTCCACCTGTCGGTCAACAGCGAATTGGTAAATGAAAAACGTTACACGAACAAAACGAATGTAATTTCTGTTAACCAAAATTGAACGTCATTAATTTAAGATTTGCATTCTTGTGCTAGTTTTATTGAGCGTCTTGAAGCAAGATCTCGTAGACATCAGTGCGCAGCCGCAACTCTTTGTCCCTCATCATGTTGGCAAGCTCGTTCAGCTCCTCTCCTTTGATAACCCCATGGAGCTGCGTAAAAGCATCTAACCACAACGCTTTGGACCTGAAAGAGAAGAAAATACCAAATCGGCGGAAGAACAATGCAATCACCCGTTGACATCAATTACATGCACCGAGGCTATATATCATGATAAAATAAATCGAATAATGAGCAAACGCGGAAAAAGAACAGTACTGCATTAGTCTCACCAGGGGCATGTGTGAATGGCTCTGAAGAAAACTCTCCGAGCAGCATCAGCATTCTGGCTGATGTGGAGCTCATAGCCAATGTACAGCCGCCACATCAGCACGCATTGCCCACTCCCCTGCGCTGAGCTGGCGAGCGCCCGCTCCAGTAAGCCGCGCACACGTGGACGGGCCCCTGGCCGTGCCACCTCAACCAGGAGACTGAGCAGCCAGAGGAGTGGTGAGGGGTGGGACAGCCTGGCGGGGTGGGAGACGACAGTTGGTGAGAGTATGTGGTGGGTTAGATGTTTTGAGGTACATAACGACTCAACCAGGACACTGAGCAGCCAGAGAAGTGGTGAGGGGTGGGAGATTCTGCAGGGGAGGGAGAGGGTAGTTGGTGCGAGTGGGTGGTGGGTTGGACGTTTTGAGGTACAACGACTCAACCAGGAGACTGATGAACCAGAGGAGCAGTGAGGGGTGGGACAGCCAAGAGAGGAGGGAGAGGGTAGGAGGGATGTCGGCATGCTTTAGAACCCCAAGGTTCAAATGCTGCAAGGTCGCTAGAGATGAGATGAGAGTCGAAAATGGCCTGTGACCCAAAACAGGTGTCCAGAGCAGGGACAAGAATTGAGAAGGCCAATCGAAGGTAGAACCATACTCATGTTCCTTGCACGGACCAGACAGGCATGCTGACCTAGCTGCTGACGTGGCACAGCTGACCTGGCTGCTGAAGTGGCATTGCTGACCTGGCGGTGGTTTGGTCAAAGAAGCGCCGGATGCTGTTGGTGAATGCACTGCGTGACTCCAGCCGCAGGAAGGTTCCCAGGAGGTGCGTGTTGCTGGGGAACTCCTTCAAACCCTGCAGCACCACTCTCCGCACCTGCTGTGGCGGGATGGCTGGAAGGGGAGAGGGGGGAAGAAATTTGGGGGAAGAGTGAGGGTGAAGAAAGGAGGGGGGGGAGAAAGGAAGGAGGATGGCTGCGCAAAGCACACCCGCCTCTCCGCACCTGCCATTCCTGGATGGCTATATGGGGGGAGGGGGAAGGGGGATCAGGTGGAGAGGCGCGAGATGGAGGGGAAAGATGGGCAGTTGAATGAAACATTTTTCTCCAACTTGGTGAAGGGAAGGAAAATAATAATGACAAAATCGATTGCAGCAGTTGCAGCTGCAGCAGTAGCGGAGAGAACAGGAGAGGGGTGAGGTTGGGGGGGTGGAAGGGTTGGGTGGGGGACAGGGAAGAAGTACCTGGCAGGGAAGAAGTACCTGGCAGGGAAGAAGTACCTGGCAGGGCGTGCAGCAGCAGCGAGGCATATCTCTCAAACAGCATCTCTAGTGGGAGACAGCAGGCACGGCAGCCCGGCAGCACAGCAGCAGTACACCCATCCATCACTGCAGCAGCGCCTGCAACCCCTTCAGGGAGGGATGGCGCGGCCAGGAGCTCAAACAGACTCGCACACAGCACCACAGCCACCGCTGCCGTTGCCCTGTTGCTCTCCTCCTGTGTGGGCCCCCCGGCATATGTGCTGCCACTGCTGCTAGCGCTGCCAATGGCACCGTTGCTCCAAGGTGTGGTAGAGGCAGCACCATGGTTGGCAGAAGGGGGGTTGGTGGAGGAACTGGGGAGAGCTGCTGAAGCAGCGGCGGCGGCGGTGGCAGCAGCTGAAGCCGCAATGACTTTCTTTGCTTCTTGCAGCTTCAAGTGGAAACCTGCCCGTGCGCGTATCAGGGCAGCTTGAGGAAAATATTTACAAGCTGCCCAAGAGGAGGAGGGGCTGGTAATTTGCCCGCTCTCTTTCAAAACAGATGGGTCGAGTTGCGGAGGGAGTGGCGGGGGGGCAGAAAAAGGGGCAGATGCGGCGAAAGAGGCGAGAGTGTGGAGGGAACACCAGTGATTGTTGATAGACCAGTGCAGACGCCCCTTGCTGCTCTGCTGCCGCCCTTGCTGCTGCCGTGGACGCTGGTGTTGGTTGGCGGAGCGATTGGTTGGCGATAGCTCGATGTGCGTGTATGCGAGCACAAGGAGAGGCGTGGCTTCAGCTGCGGACTGAAAGGAGTATGGGGAATATGCAGGGGCGAATGGGAAGCAGAGAAGATGGGGGAGAGAGGGATTGAGAAAAGTCAGTATGGGATAGCTCGATGTGGGTGTGTGCAAGGACTAGGAAAGGTGAGGCTTCAGCTGCGGACTGCAGGGAGTAAGAGGAACATGCAGAGGTGGATCAGGAGCAGGGGAGGAGGGGAGATGGAGGGGCAGAGGGGAAGGGGGGATGACAAGGGACAGGGGGGATCGCAGGGAGTGAGAGGGGGATAGCTCGATGTGCGTGTATATGTGAGCACACGGAGAGGCGCGGCTTCAGATGCCGACTTGAGGAGTGGGGAGCATGCAAGGAGCAGGGGTGGAGAGAGGTGGAGAGGGGTTGAGAGGGGTGGAGAGGGGTGGAGAGGGGATTGGATCGGGAGCAGGGGAGACGGGGAGAGGAAAGACCAGGGGGACAGAGGGATTGCAAGAAGTCAAGAGGGGGATAGGTCGATGTGTGCAAGGGAGGGGATAGGTCGATGTGAGCAAGGGAGGGGGTATATGTGAGCAACAGGAGAGGCGTGGGTGCAGTGGCTGACTGAAAGGGTGGGAGCATGGGGCGTGTGATGCAGAGGCAGAGGCCCCATGCGCAGAGGCCCCATGCGCAGAGGAGGGCAAGAAGATGAGCGAGAAGATGAGCGAGAAGATAGAACGGGTTCCGACGTGAAGCATTCCAAGGCGCCTCACAAGAGCAGGGAGCATACCTTTGGGAGAGCAGCAACATTTTGAGTCGACTCACAAGTCAACAAGAAGATAGAACGGGTACGCGAAGCAATCCACGGCGTCTCACAAACAGCAGGGAGCATACCATGGGAAGAGCAGCAACAGAAGCCAGTGCCGTGTCGAGAACCTTCCTGGAAGCATCTAAGTTCCCACACTCCGCCTCGAGCAGGGCATAGGCGGCCCACAGACCCAGGTCCTGCCGCCTCGTCTTTAACAGCCTCTTCACCTCCGCCTCTTCACCCGTCCCTTTGCTGCAGGCACCATATGAGTTGGTGCTGCTTCGGGAGAGAGAACATACCTTGGGGAGAGCAGCAACGGACGCCAGTGCCGTGTCCAGAACCTTCCTGGAAGCATCCAGGTTCCCACACTCTGCCTCCAGCCGGGCATAGGCGGCCCACAGACCCAGGTCCTGCCGTCGCGTCTTTAACAGCCTCTTCACCTCTGTCTTGGCTGCTCTCACCGCCTTAGCTGCTGCTGACTGCTCGTCTGCTGCTGCTCCTGATGCTGCTCCTGCTGCTGCTGCTGGTGATTGGTTGAAGCAGGAAGTTGCCATCGGCCAATCAGGATGGCCGAGAAGCAGGTGCGGTTCCGACACTGCTGGCTGACAATTTACAGCAGAAGCAGCAGCAGAAGCAGTAGGTGGTGCAGCAGCATGTGTAGCAGAGTGTGTGTCACCAGCCTCTCTGCCCCTCGCTCGCTCCACCACGGCTTGTATGGCAGCTGCTGTGCCCCCTCTCTTCTTCCCTGCTCTTGTGCCATCCCCGGCTGTAGCACTGCCAGATGTAGCAGTGCCGGCTGTAGCAGTGCCGGCTGTAGCAGTGCCACTGACAGACTTCGTTGCGCTCTGAGGAGCAAGAGGCAAGAGGGGTGGTAGTGCGCGTGCACCAGGAAATGTAGCAGCTGTAGCGGCTACGGCTGCAGCTGACGTCACCACCAGGGCCTCCTGCAGGTGCTTATCATCCGGAACCCACTGACACGCAAGTTCCAGGAAGTTGCGCAGAAACCGCACCCTCTCCATTCCCCCATCCTCTTCCTCCTCCCCTTCCCCGTCGCCATCCCCATCTCGTCCCCTTCCCCTCCTTTGTCCTTCATCCCCCCATGCATCGAACCACATAGGGCCACCAGCAAGAGCATCCAACACAGCAGCACCACGAGCCAAGTTCCCTTGCTCCTCCTCCTCCTCGCCTACCTCTGCTACTGCCACTTCTGCTCCCGCTGCCGCTGCCGCTTCTGTTCCTCCTGCTCCTGCCGAGGCAGCAGAGGCAGCAGCAGTAGCATCGACACCCCCTCCACCACCGGCAGCAGCACAAGGCTTAGGAGCAAAATGAGAGGTTGGAATATGAAAGGGGGCTGTGATGGCCCATGGAATGCTGACCAAAGACTCTGAAGCTTCCAGGAAGCTGCTGTCGTTGCTGCTGCGCCTGTTGGTTGGGAGGACAAGAGGCAGCAAGTGTTATCCATTCATAAAAACATTCCAAAAAAAAATTGTAAGAGAAGAGAATAAACTGTTGCGGGAAGAGTGCTGCTTATGAAACAATACCAAAGCATCAAACACAAGCGCTGCCATCCGTATTTCCTTATTCTCTACTTGATGCACTCGCTCCTTGATGCACTCTCTCCTTATATCCTTATCCACAAATACCCACAGGTAGATACATACGACAACACTCAGTCCCTCACATTTCATTCTCACTCCGACAGACAGCACACAGCAATTGATAGGGGAGACAAGGAGCAGGCACCCAGCCACCACCACCCACCACTCACCACCCAACAACCACCACTCGCCACCATTCCCTACCCCCCACCACCACCCACCAGTACGGTCTATAGGCACTCACCAGGCAGGCAGAGGCGCATCAAACAAGGCAGCAGCAGCGAGCAGCAGGTGAGTGGAGAGAGAAACAGCAGGTAGCAGCACTTAGCCACCACCACGGCCACCCACCACTCACCACCATCCACCACCACCACTCACCACCACCCACCACCACCCACCACACCACTACAGCCACTCACCAAGCAGGCAGCGGCGCATCAAAGAAAGCAGCAGCAGCGAGCAGTAGGTGTCGCTTGGCTGCTTGAGAGTGCAGCGAGAACAGTCGGCTTCTCACATCCTCATACTCCACCACCCTCTCCACCTCCTCCTCCTCCCCTTCGTCCATTTTCCCTTTCCCTGCTGGTAATCGTGGAAAGGGAAGGCGAGGGGAAGGCGAGGGGCGGGTTACAAACCAGTCCACTCGTCACATCCTCATACTCCACCACTCGCTCCAGCTCCGCCTCCTCATGTGCTTGCTCTTCACGCCTTTTGCCCTTGTGTGATGCACGAGCACGAGCAAGCAAGGGGTGAAGAGAAAGGAGTCGGCTCCGCACATCCTCATGCTCCACCACCCGTTCCAGCGATTCCTCCTCACCCTCTGCCTCTTCCTCTTTCTCGCCCTTCTCTGCTTGCTCTTCACGCCTTTTGCCCTCCCCTGTTGCTGGTAGGCGGAACGAGTGCATGGGAACGAGTGCATGGGAACGAGTGCATGGGAAAGAGTGCATGGGAACAAGTGCATGGGAACGAGTGCATGGGAACGGGAAGCATGGATGAGAGACAACTTCTCACATTCTCATTCCAGCTAGAATAGTTGCTTCTGCACAATGACTTAATGCCTTACCTCGAATTGGTTGCCATTGCCTTACCTCGCATTGGTTGCCATTGCCTACTCTCCCTCCTCCTCTCCTCAGCTGCCCACCGCTGCCACACACCCGGGTCCTTCACCCAATCCTCGCCAGCCACGTCAGCAGCACCGCCACCAGCGCCACCACCTGTCCCGTCATTCCCCGCTTTAAGTCGTTCCATTAGCTCTGCCTCTAGCAAACCCTCCTCCTCCTCTTCCTCCTCTTCCTCTTCTTCATCCTCCTCATCTTCCTCCTCCTCCTCTCCATTTGAATCATTGTCCCCTTGTTTCTCTCCCTCCTCTCCCTCCCCCACAACCTTCTTTCCCCCGCCCTCTCCCTTCCTCACAATCTCATGCCATCCACTCCAACCCCCTTTCTCCTCCTCCTCCTCCTCTTCCTCCTCTTCCTCCTTCCCCTCACCATTCCCACGATCCCCCCCTCCCCCTTCCCCTCCCTCTCCCCCCATCCCATACCCCTCTTCTCTAGCCAACCAAGCAGACCACCCTATCCCCCCTTCCTCCCCCACTCTCTCCCCTCCACCCTCCCAAAACGCCTGAAACAGCCGCAGCTTGCTACCCTCAGAAAAGGACACGGGCAGGGGCGGCGGCCGGACGGCGTACTCCGTCTCGGCCTGCAGCAGCGCCACTGCCAGCTCAGCGTGCCCTGATTGGTGCTCGAAGCGGCACGAGTCCACCAGCATGTCCACTGCTGCGATTTCTGACGCTGCCAGCTGGCGCGTTTTGATTGGGTCGTTAGGCTTCTGTTGGAGCTGCACCAATGGGAAGAAAGGGTAAGAATCGGAAGAAAGGGTAAGAATGGGAAGAAAGAGTAAGAATGAGAAGTATGCGAAAGCATGGGAAGAGAAAAAAAGGGAATGGAAAAAGCGGGTAGCCTTCAACAAAGAAAAGGGGGCAAGGTGGGGGAGAATGAAACCGTTTCGTACAGCACTTGAAAGAGCACGTCTTATCACTCGCTGTGACCGCGGGGAAGGCCGGCCGGGAGGGGAGAGAGCAAGCTCGCATTGTGCCATTCTTTACAAGACCAGGCTGTGCCCTTTTAATGCACCCCGTGCACTCACCTCGCGCCACACCTGGTTCCTGCGTCCCACCAGGGCACGGATGGCTGCAATGAAGCACTTTCTCATCTTCCCCACAGTAAATGTTGCAAACTGCCCCCACTGCCACCTAATGTACCTGCCTGCTCTCACTGCCGCCGCCTGTGTGCTGTGCTGTGACGGTGCCCATTTGCTAGTGCCTCTTGTTGAGCCCCGTGCACTCACCTCTTGTCCAACCCCATGCACTCACCTCGCGCCACACTTGATTCCTGCGTCCCACCAGGGCTCGTATAGCTGCAATAAAGCTCTCTCTGATCTTCCCCACAGTGAATGATGTGAACTGCCCCCTCTGCCATTGAATGTATCCCCTCCAGAGATTTGCGCTGCCAGGGCTGCGGCCAATGGCGGTTCGCCACTTGGCGTCTAGTGTGGCGGCGTCATCTCTGGGAAATGGGAGTAAGTGGGGGGAGAGGGGGAGAAGAGGGAAGAGAACTGTGTGTGTGTGCAGATAGGTGAGAACCACAGCTTCACGCTCCCCCACGTGCTGCAGCGCTCGCTCTCCCACCTTCTTCTGTCACCTGCTGAATCACGCATGGATGAAACAGCAGTGATGCCACCATGCTACCTGAGGGCGACATGAAACTCACTGCCCAATGCATGTGTGCAGACACATGAGAACCACCGCTTCACTCTCCCCCACGTGCTGCAGCGCTCGCTCCAACACTGCCACCTTCTTCTCTGTCACCTGCTGAATCACCCATGCTACCTGATGGGGGGATGAAACTCACCGGCCACTCCACGTGTGCAGGTAGGTTAAAACCACCGCCTCACTGTCTCCCACGTGCTGCAGTGCTCGCTCTAACACGGGCACCTTCTTCTCTGTCACTCATGTCAGGCTTGCAAGAACATGCTACCACAAGACAAGGTGCAATGCTGCAGGGCAGGGCAGTGACTCACCGCCCGTTGCAGATAAGTGAGAACCACCGCCTCACTTTCCCCCACATGCTGCAGTGCTCGCTCCAACACTGCCACCTTCTTCTCCACTACCTGCCATGCCTGCAAGCTCACATCACAACAAGGTGCAGTGCTGCACAGCAGGGCAGTGACTCACCGTCCGTTGCATGTGTGAAGATAAGTGAGAACCACTGCCTCGCTGTCTCCCACGTGCTGCAGCGCTCGCTCCAACACTGCCACCTTCTTCTCCACTACCTGCCGCAGCACCGCCGCCCGGTGCCGCCCACCTCCGCCGCCCGTCGCCGCCTCATCCTGGAAAGAGACAAACCGCAGCCACAGCTGCTCGTCCAGCGGGCGGCGCCTCGTCTCCTCGTTAAACTCTCTCGTCCGGCGAAACACGTACTCATCCCAAGTCTCCCCCTCTTCCTCCTCCCCCTCCTCCTCCTTTCCCCCCACACCCTCAAACCCCTCCTCACCAACCCCTCCCACCCCCTCTCCCAGCTGCTTTCTCACAGCAGTGGCGGCTGTGAGGTTGCGAGCGCCAGTGGAGGAGGATACAGGAGGAGAGGGGAGTTGAAGAGGAAGGAAACTGTCCGTTTCATCGTCTTCTCCTCCACCAGCCCCTGGGTTCATTTCCGATGCGAATCTCCCGATTTTGTAAGGCAGGGAGGTGCTAGGTGCACCAGGAGCAGCAGCAGCAGCAGCAGCAGCAGCAGCAGCAGCAGCAGCAGCAGCAGCGCCATCAGTAGCAGCCAAGCCAGAACTAGAAGGCATATTTCGCCTGTTCTCCTCTCCCTCTCTCCCTTCCTCTGCTTCTCCCTCCTCCTCCTCCCCTCCTCCCCACACCTGCCCCTTGCCAAACCGCACCCTCCGAACCTCCTTGCTCCGTTCGGAAACGGCATTCCAGGGCGACCAATACCGATTGGCCGCTGAAGCACCAATCCCAGACGGCCTCCCCCCCTTTCCCCCCTTCCCCTCCCCCGCTCCCCCCCCATCGCCCCCTCCCCCCTGTGGAGCAAAAGCAGCAGTAACAGAGCCCATGACCGTATCCCACTCAGGCTCCAGCAAACTCCGCATCCCAAAACCTAGATCCGCACCTTCCAACCACTTAGCACCACTTCCCACTCCTCCCGCGCTCTTTGTGTGCTTGGAGGGCTTGAGGCCGGACCAGGCAGGGGCGCGGAGGACAGGGATGGGGGAGGGGGAGCCAGCAGCGCCGAAGGCGAGAGCCCAGGGGGAGGAGGAGGTGGAAAATGCAGCAGTGGCAGCTGTGGGATGGGCAATATAACGGGCAACATTCAGCCTGCAGTGGTGTGTGTGTGAGGGTTGGGAAGGAGGGAGAGAGAAAAAGCAGGGAGAAACAGTGAAAAAACTCCTTGTGTTTTGGTGGGCGTGTGAGATGTGGCCAAGCAGGGGCGCGGAGGACAGGGATAGTTGAGCCAGCAACGCCGAAGGCGAGAGCCCAGGGGGAGGAGGAGGTGGAAAATGCAGCAGTGGCGGCTGTGGAATGGGCAATGTAGCGAGCGATGTTCAACCTGATGTGGTGCGTGTGTGTGGGGAGGGTGGTGGGGGAGGGGGCGAGAGAAAGGAAGGACAGACACTGAAATTCCTCTCGGTGTTTGGGCAGCTTAAGGGCTTTTGAGACGCCTGAGACCATGCATGCTCGGATGCATGCTCCCATGCTCCCGCCTTTGCAAGCCACCACGTGCTTTCCAAGTCAAATCCGTGTGAACTGAAAAGCCCATCAATGCTCCATCCTGTAAATAAACCACTCACCTGAACACCACTCACCTCTACACCACTCACCTCTGTTCCACTCACCTCTATTCATCCACTGTTCTTCTCCTCTCTATTCCTCACACCCGGACACCTCTCACTAGTGACCCTCTCACCTCTATATTTTTGCCTCCATTACTTTCACCTCTACTCCTCACCGGTACAGCCAGCCAAAGGCGTACTTATCCCGGTCGCCCTTAGCATCTATCACATACTCCTTCCCCCCTGCACCAGCAACCCCTATCACCCCTCCTCTCATCCCCATCCCACCAATCCTCATTCCCATACCCACTCCCATGCATGGCTCACCAGAAAACCTCTCACACTCACCTGTAAAGCGAGCCAAAGGCATAGTTGTCCCTGTCACCCTTAGCAACAATAACGTACTCCTCCCACCACAAACTCAATCAAATGAGGCCTGAAAGCAATGCTCTCATGTGTACTCTCACATGTACACCTCTCACCTCTAATTGTCTCACCTGTAAAGCGAGCCAAAGGCGTAGTTATCCCGGTCGCCCTTAGCATCAATCACATACTCCTTCCCCCCTGCCCCACCAGCCCCTATCACCCCTCCTCTCACCCCCATCCCACCCATCCCCATTCCCATCCCCATTCCCATCCCCATTCCCATCCCCATGCCCATGCCTGTCCCACCCACGTGCCTCCTCCCCTCACTCCCCGCCACCATTCTTTGGATTTTCTCCACTTCTCTGTTCCCTTTCCTCCTCCTCTTCTCCTCTTCCTTTCTCTTTCTCTGCCTCCTCCTCCTCTCCCTCCTCTCCTCCTCGTTCTCGCTCTCGCTAGAGTCACCACTTCCGCTACTGTCACTCCCGGAACTGTCACTAGAAGAACCTCCCTTCCTCTTCCTCTTTTTCTTCTCATGCCGGCTCTTGCTCTTTTTCTCCCGCTTCTTCTCCCTCTCCCTTTCCTTCTCCTTCTTCTCCTCCCCCTTCTTCTCCCTTCTCTTCTTCTTCCTCCTCGTATCCTCACTCTCCTCTTTTTCAGACACAATCACACCCCGCTCCCCATCCCTCTCACCTCCTTCACTATAATCACTGCCATCCAGTTTCCCCATCCCTCTCCCGCCCTCGGGAATACCACCGTTATCCTTGACCCTCCTCTTCCTACTCCCATCTTCTTCTCCCTCTCCTTCCTCCTCTCCCTCCTCTCCCTCCTCTCCCTCCTGGCCCTCTTCCTCCTCTTCATCTTCCCCCTCACTCCTCTCTTCTCCCTCAAACCCTCTTCTCCCTTCACTCCGCCCTTCCGCTGCGCGCCGAGCTGCTGCTTCAACTGCTGCGCGCCGAGAAGCCTCTGCAGCCGGGAGAAGCTTCGCGGAAAACGACGGATTTGTCAGCCAATCAGAGTCAGGTAGGCTCGTACTGTGACCGTCCCGCGATGCCCCCTCTCGAGGGTACGCACCCGAAATCGGGAACAGAGAATTTGAGACGTTCATCCCAAAAATGTGTTTCGGGGGGGGGGGGTTGGTTTGTGCGTACGAAGTAGGTACTACCTAAAAAAATATCGAACAATCATTTTAGATTCGTCAAGGATTCAGCAAACCATGTCTGTGAAACAAAGAATGATGATTACCATGGGCATTTCTAGAGCTAGTGGCGGCGATTTCTAGACATGCTTGGCATAAACTCTAGGAACAATCTCTAGGATTTCGGTAAACTTGACAAATACTAAGCGGCTGAAATGCTTCCAGAATGAACAGTGACGTTCACTCACGGCTGTGCGATACACGCGTGGATTCACGTCATCAGTGTTTCGATTCTGGTGCTCTATGAATATCTACGAATTTGTGATTCTAATTGCGAGACACAATCGGACTATGACACCCCTATTAGGGGAGGTGATGTTAGGCATTTTAGTAACTGATAAATATATGAAAACCGAATGTCTGACGCTAAATACATTTTGCACAATTAAAGGGCGGACAAAATCCGGAGTAGACCCATACAATCATTCAGATGGGTACAGTGAACGTACACTTTACACAATTCGTTATATAATCAGTGCCGGAAATTGCAGGTTACCATAAAACAGCCTACTTATGCTCATAATATTGTGAGATCGTTGAATTTTTGGGCTGTAACATTAGGGGAGAGCCTTAAAAGGCACCTCATAGATATATACTTCTATATGTATCCCATACACAGATACCATAATACTACTCCAGGCTACAGTATAACATATATATTTTTATAACTGCGCGGAACTCAACACATCTTATACTCGGCTAGGCTATTACCGGGGCTCGAGCATGCGCAGCAGGTGCGGGAAAAAAAGCCCACAGCAACAAACAGACAAAACATTGTCACCCGAGGCAACAGCTGCAGATGTGGCTCATGATTGCGTATCGTGTCTAGTCACGCGCTTCATGGGATTCCGCAAGGCTCCCTGCACTGCAATGCTCTCTAGCACAGCTCAGGTGCACGGAGTCACTGTCGGAATGGCTGGTTGGTTGATGGCTGGGGGGAGCCGGAGAGAGTGTTAAGAATTAGACTAGGAACGATGAGACTAGAAACAGTTGGGATACAAATAGGAACCCTAGAAAGTTGTACCCCATGTAAGCTACCCCACTACAGCCTACAAACAACAAAGTACATTATAGTTTAACACACCCCCATAGGCAAAGTGGGGGAGAACAAGTGGTCACAAGACCAGTCAAGAAAAGCAAAGCAAGCTCAGGGTGGATCACGACGTCACCACACACTCCGAGCACAAGCAAAAGGCTACAAGGCCACTTCACATGCATAGTTATATAAGAGAGAGCAAACAGTACAGTGATCACTACCTAGCAAGTGTAAGCATGCAGGTATATATAAAGATCACAGTACAAGCAAGGTCAAGCAGTGAGCAGATGAGAGAACGTAGGCACCAGGCCTAGAGCAGTGCAGTGCCACTGATGATCACTAGGCGGAAGTGCCTTGGTGAATATATCAGCAGTGTTGGCCCGCGTGTCCACGTAAGCAAGACGAAGCTGGCCACGCTGCTGCAGCTCTCGAGCAAGAAAGTAACGCAATGCGATGTGCTTCGTTTTGTGCTCCAGTCTGTGCTCCTGACACAAGGCGAGGGCTGCCTTGTTGTCGCCGTACAGAACTGGAGGAGAACGAGGCCGCTCTCCCAAGTCAGTCAGCAGATAGGTGAGCCAGCGTAACTCCTATGCAGCCATGGCTGTGGCGTAGATCTCAGCCTCACAACTGGAGCTGAGAACAGAAGAAGAGCAGGTAGACCGCCAAGAGACAGAGCCGGAACCAAGGCTGAAGGTGTAACCCTGTGACGACCGCTGCGTAGCCAGGTCGTCAACCTAAGAGGCGTCTGAGTGTCCAGTGAGGACAACGTCACTCGGCTCTACCGGACTCGTCCGAAGGTGGAGCTGAGAGCGAGTGACGTGTAGACAGAGGAGTGGACTGTGGTGAGGAGTACTGGAAGTCGAAGCGCTGAAGGATCTGCTGCACCATGTGTGACTGAGTCAATGTGATGGTGCGGCGTGCTCTGTCCTGGGTGATCTGCAAGCCAAGGTAGCTGCGCAGCTCACCCAGGTCCGTGCACGTGTGTCTCTTCTGCAGCTCCGACTTCACAAGGGCGAGTGCCTCAGTGTCAGCAGTGGCAAAGACCAAGTCGTCGACGTACACGAGGATGTAGAATGGCGGCAGCGAAGTGTCGGTGCGAAGAAACAGCGACGGGTCAGCAGTGGAGGGAGCAAACCCAAGAGCCGCAAGTGTCGTCCTCAGTGTGTCGTGCCACTCACGAGGCGCCTGGCGGAGACCGTAGACTGGCCACCGGAGGCTCCACTGGGTACCAGGAGGGAACGACCCAGTGAAGCCAGGTGGGCGGCACAGCCAGATCTCCTCGTGCAGGCTGCCGTGCAAGAAAGCTGTGCTGAAGTCAAGAGAGTGAAGCTTGTAGTCACGCTGAGCGGCAACGTGCAGCAGTACCCGAAGAGTGGTCATCTTCGGGGTAGGGGAGAAGGTATGGAAGAAGTCAACTCCCTGCCGCTGACTGAAGCCTCGTGCAATGTAACGAGCCTTGAAGACAGGCGGAGAACACGGCGGCCGCTTCACCCTGAAAATCCACATGCACTCGACTATGTTCGCCCTAGGAGGGGGAACCTCATCGACGTAAGTGCCTGTTCCAGGATGCCATCTCTGCGTCCATGGCTGTCTGCCATTGAGAGGAGTAGGGACCCGAAATCGCCTCTGCACAAGAGCACGGGGTCGGGATGTCTAGTGCATCCGGGTCTCCCTCAGGTGCAAGCAGCCAGGCCACGAGATGAGGTACAGCAGCCGCAAGACACTCAAAGTCCTCCTGCCTGTCCTCAAGGACGTCCGTGCCAAGAGCACACTCATTCCCAACGGACGGAGGACAGAGAGATTCAAACTCAGCAGCAAGACTGGTGGCGTAGTCTAGACAACACGCAGCAGCTAAGTCGACAAGCTCAGCAACTAAGGCAGACGCAGCAGTAGACTCAAACGATGGGTCAGTGACGACTGTAGCCTGAAGATGCGTGACTGTGGGCCTAGCAGCACAAACACGGTCAGACTCAGGGTCAGGAAGCTCAGGAAGAGAGGACGCAGGAGGAGACGGCAGCGGGACGCGCTGTGGAGCAGAGGAGGGACGAAGTGCCATGGTGTGAGTGCCTGGCACAGGAGGAGGACGCGGACGCGGGACACGACGAGCGGTGCGAACAGCGCGAACAGGGGAGGCAGGACGAGACACAGGCTCACGACGCTCTGTAAGGGAGACCGGCTGCTCAGTGTAACGAGACAGTGTAGGCAGCGGCGAGTCAGGAGGAAGGACAGTGGATGAAGGAAGACTAAGAACCTGGCGGAGCACCGACTCGGGCGGAAGCTCAGACAGCTGCGACGACGGCTCGAAGAACGCTCGCTGCTGCACAGGGCCTCCAGCTCTAGGACCTCCAGCACCAGCACCGCCAACTACAGTAGTGCCAGCTCGAGCGCCTCCGGCTCCAGCGCCTCCAGCTCCAGCTCCTCCAGCTCCAGTGCCTCCAGCTCCAGCACCTCCAGCGCCAGCGCCTCCAGCTCCAGCGCCTCCAGCTCCAGCGGCTCCAGCTCCAGCGTCTCCAGCTCCAGCGCCTCCAACGCTAGTGCCTCCAGCTCCAGTGCCTCTTGCTCCAGCACCTCTAGCTCCAGTGGCTCCAGCTCCAGCACCTCCAGCTTCAGTGCCCCCAGCTCCAGCGCCTCCAGCTCCAGTAGCGCCGCGCCGGAGGCGAGTGCGCTGAGCTAGCCACTCGCGCAGCTGCTGTGGTGAGAGGGGCTCCCGCTGGGGAGACCGCTGAGGTGGGGCACCCGAAAGACTACCAGTAGGCCTAGCTCCACCTGGCTCAGCACCCCCAGGCTCAGCACCCCCAGAAGCAGCACCCCCAGGCTCAGCACCCCCAGGCTCAGCACCCCCAGAAGCAGCACCCCCAGGCTCAGCACCCCCAAGCTCAGCACCCCCAGGCTCAACACCCCCAGGCTCAGCACCCCCAGAGACAGCACCCCCAGGGTCAGCACCCCCAGGCTCAGCACCCCCAGAAGTAGCACCCCCAGGCTCAGTACCCCTATGCTCACCACCCCCACGACCAGCACCCCCACGCTCAGCACCCCCAGAAGCAGCACCCCCAGGCTCAGCACCCCCAGGCTCAGCACCTCCGAGCAGCACCACCTCCAGCAGCACCTGAGTCACCAGTGACCTCGACAGGCTCAGCTAAGGGAGGGGGGTCTACCTGAGAGACACCAGAAGGAGCAGGACCCTGAGAGGGGATGGGGTCTACCGGAGGGGGACCTCGAGCGAGGAAGAGTGGCGGGGGGGGGGAGAGGGGCAGTGCGGTAGGGGAAGAGCCCGTAAAAGGGAACCGACTCATCAAACGTGACGTCCTGAGAGGGGAAGACACGGCGCGAGGTGGGGTGGTAAAACTGCCAGCCAGGTGCGTCAGGGGGAAAGCCAAGGAAGACGCAGGGAATGGCGCGAGAGGAGAGCTTGCCCGCGGTGGAATCGCGGACAAAGGCACAGGAACCCCAGACCCGGAACGCGGACGCATCGCCAACCTTCCCCGTCCAACGAAGTGTAGGCGATGTCTCCCGCAAGGAGGCACGGGGCCAGAGGTTGAGCTCTCGCGTAACGGACCGCAAACGATCACAGAAAATGGGGAGCAGCTGCATGGATCATGGAGGTACGAGCGACCTCCATAACTAAGCCAATGCGGCGCTCAGCAATCCCATTCTGCTGCGGGGAGGCCGGAAGCGTGAACGACTGCTGAATACCCTCGTCCTCACAAAAGGACCTCAAGAGGTCAGAGGAAAACTCACCACCTCTGTCAGAGTGCAGACGCAGGACAGGAAGGTCTGTGAGGAACCGCTCGCGCAGTTGGAGACGGACAGATCGGATCCAAGGGATCAAAACAGTAGGGACCTCACCCCTGCTACGCAAGGGGAAGAACGTGGTGTAACGCTGTGAGGATCTGGTTCAGGAAAGATGATTCTATTGAATGATTCACCTGGGTACAAGGCGAGGCCGACACAAAGGCAGTAACCCGGGTGTTACTAGAAGGTTCCGCGGGTCGCGAAGCGTCCCGAACGGGTCCTTCCCGAATTCGGTAGAAGGCAATTCGGTGGCAACCGAAAAGCCTAGAATTCGGTGCACTCAACCTAGTTCAGTGCCTATAACTATAATAACTATAGTAAAGCAACGAATATAAGAAATCAAGCAAAAGCATGCAAGGTAAAAAAAATCTAATCTAGTAATAACATAATAAAGTCCAGGCAAGCTAGCAAAGCTAGCATAAGCCGTCGTACTCTCACACGTCCCCCCCTCAAAGCTGGGTGGCGTGAGAAACACCCTGCTTGACAAGATAGTCCTTGAGAGCACGGCGTGCATTGCCCATATCAGCTTCTGCAACCCAACTGTCCTCCGATGGGTCATATCCCTTCCAGCGTATCAGGAACTCAAGCGTGTTGCCGCGTCTGCGTCGATGAGCAAGAAATTTTTCCACCTCGTACTCTGGTTCATCCTGTACGAGAACAGGTGGTGGTGGCGGTAGCTGGCGTCCCTGGAACTGTTGGTTGGGGTCCTTGTAGGGCTTTTGTAGCTGAACATGGAAAGCGTTGTGAAGCTTCCACGTAGTAGGTAAGCGCAAGCGGAATGTAACTGGTGTCATGATCGCCTCAACGCGAAAGGGACCACAGAAGCGAGGCCGGAGCTTGGACGGTAGGTGAGACAGGTTCAAGTTGTGCGTGTCAAGAAGCACCTGATCTCCAACTGCTACTGAGTGATCTCGTCGCTGGCGATCGGCATACTGCTTATGGGAGTTCTGCATCGTGGTGAGACGTCGCTGAGTCTTCTCCCATAGCTGCTGCACGGAGGTGACGAAGTCGTGTGCGGCTTGGACGTGTGCCGGTGTGGTTGGCTGCTGTGGTGTAAGTGGTTCCCGTCCGTAGCACAGGAAGAATGGAGATTTCCCTGTGGCCGCATGCGACGCGTTATTGTAAGCGAACTCAAGTGTCGGTAACTGTGAATCCCAGTGGCTGACGTCGTCTTTGCAAGCTGTGTGCAGTAACTGTTCAACCACCTGATTGAGTCGCTCTGTCTGTCCGTCAGTCTGGGGGTGGTACGCTGAAGACATCGCAAGCTTTGTCCCCAACAATCCCATGAGTTCCCTCCAGAACTTACTAGTGAACTTAGGGTCTCTGTCCGAGATAAGTGTAGCGGGGATGCCGTGGATGGTGATGATGCGGTCGAAGAAGAGGCGAGCAGTTGCTTCAGCAGTAGCCGTGGCATTGGTCGGGATGAAGTGTCCCATTTTAGAGAACTTATCGATCACCACGAGTATAGCGTCATGCCCTCGTGAGGTCGAAGAAAGCCCAGTAATGAAGTCTAGGCTGACAACTTGCCATGGCTGCTCCGGGACGGGTAGAGGCTGAAGTAACCCTACTTTTTTCTGCTTGCTACTCTTCATCCGCTGGCACGTGTCGCATGAAGTGACGAACTGCTGCACGTCTGTCGCCATCCGGGGCCAGTAATAATACTTTGCTATTCCCGCTAACGTCTTGTTGCTCCCGAAATGTCCCGCGTATGCCACATCGTGAAACTCCTCCAGTAAGATCTGTCGGAGCGGGGCATAGTTCGGTACCCAAATCTTTCCTGATCCCTTTCTTACAGCTAGGTCCTTCTCCCACTGTAACAGCTTCTGTTTCTCTGCTGTAGCGATCTCTGCGTCCACGGAGTATCCATGCTGGAATAGACCCTTGAGCAGAGGGTTCATCCCGTCGAGTTGGATGCCTGCTACATGACCGGGGCGGCTCCACGCGTTAGCTTTGTTGTGTAGCCCGGGCTTGTAGACGATGTCGTAGTGGAAGTGGGTCTCCAAGAAGTCTACCCACCGCACTTGTCGTTGTGATAGCGTCGGCTGCGACTTCAGGTATTTGAGGCTGCAGTGGTCAGTGTAAACTGTAGTCTTGGCTCCCTCTAGGTAACACCTCCACGCCTTGAAGGCTGTGACTATCGCTAAGGCTTCCTTGTCATGGATAGGGTAGTTCAGATAGGCGATGAGCTGCAAACCGCGTCCGTGATTCTGCATCAGTACTGCTCCGACTGCTTGGTCACTAGCGTCTGCTTCCACCACGTAGTCTCTGTCTGGATCCGGTAGGATGAGTACTGGCGCTGTAGTCAGTGCTGTCTGTAGTTGCTCCATGGCTTGTTGTTTAGGATTATCCCATTTATAGGGCGTATCCTTTTTCAGTAGGTTGGTCAGTGGCGCTGCTATCTTAGCGTACTGCGGCACAAACCTGTTGTAGTAGTTGGCGAAGCCTAGGAACTGCTGCAACTCCTTCACGTTCTCAGGAACATCCCCTGTATCCGTCCAGCTTCGCAGCTCCACACGTTTCCCGTTGTTGTAGATACACGCCTTCCGGTTGACCCAGTCGATCTCGGGGTTGAACCGCTTCAGAAAATCACGCCCCAAGATGAAATCTAATCCCTTGATGTTCGTGATCGGCAACGTCGGCTTCCACCTTAACGCTCCTATCTGTAGCTGCAGTGTTGACTCGCCGTGGATGGGAAGCTTCGTACCGTCCACCATCGTTGCTGTAAACTGGGTCTCTTCTGAGGATTCTTCAATTTTCTCCAACGTCCCGCAGTCGCACAATGAGTGGGACGCACCACTGTCCACCAGTGTCTGGAGGCGTCGCCCGTTGCAGATCACCTCGAGTACTAGTGGCTGTTGCTGCTCCGAGTAGCCGTAGATGGTATCGCTTATAGGATCGTAGGGTACGTCGAATATGTCATCCCTAGGTCCTGCGCTCGAAGATGCAGCTTCAATATCAGGTATCACCTGAGTAGGGTTAGAAGGATTTATCCGAGGCTGGTACAGCTTCTCTTGAGCCTGGAACCTTCCCCTAGGCCTTCGCCGCTGTGTAGGCTTCATCTGTGGGGAACAGGGAGCCTTTAAACAGAGCTGCTGGGAGAGAATATTAACTTCTCGAAACGCTCGACCCTTGTTAGCGCTCCGGAGTAGGGTCCCCATATTACCCGGTACCGGTTTAATTCTTGACTCTCCCTTAATAAAGGCTTGAAACCCACGAGAAGTAATATTCTTACTTGTCGGGGTGTACGGCTGGAGTTTCCCAGTCGGTGCAGGGTCTTGTTTCGCGGAGTCTCCATTTGTCTCGGCGATTTCCCCTGGTGCCGAATGGTCGTGACGTTTTAAACTCGCGCCATCATATTCTCCTTTTTTCGCCCTCTCCGAAGTTGCCACGTTGTCCGTTTTCTGCTTCGGGGGTGCCGCACTGTTCTTGTATCTCAGCTCCGCACGCCTTCCCTTCATTTCCCAACACGCCAAGATACGATGTCCTGTAGCGCCGCAAAATTTGTACGTCTCAGTTTTTGCTAGCCGCTGCTCCACATCGCCCTCGTCGTTCTCCATCGGTTCAGCAGTCGTGGGTGGTGCCAATCGCCCCATGCCACTAGTTGGCTTGTTGCGTCGTGTTCCGTAGTAGCTACTGTTCAACGTGTCGAACTGTTCGATCAGTGCTGCCCGAAACTGCGCCCACGTCCCTTCGCCTTGGACTATTCTGTTGTTGATCCACTCTAAAGCTAGGCCTTGTAACAGTGTTGCTGCGAGTTGTATGCGCATTGCGTCTTTTGTCGGGGTCGTGCACCCAACGGCTTCGAAGTAAATTTCGAGTTCAGCTACAAATCGACGAACGTCGTTCCCTTTAACTATGGGATCGAACGCCTCCGGTAGCCTCAGCTTCACTGCTTCGAGGTTAACTGTAGCTGCTGCCGTTGTCGCAGGTAGAATTGTCGGTGTCGCCGCTGCTGCTGCTGCTGCTGCTGCTGCTGTCGCTGCTGCATTCGCTGCTGCTGTGGCGGTTGCCGACTGGTTCGCAAGGAGTTTCTCGAGTCGTGGGAGCGCCGCACGTATCTGCTTATGCTCGGCACGTAACTCCGCGATTTTCTGTACTGAAATATCTCTTTTTCCCTCCATTTGGCGATTTACAGAAAGAAGCGCGACGAAAATAATTGAATTTTGGGTGCTGGTCGACTTACTGCGAGTCGAGTTGACTGTAGAATCGACGAGCACAAATTCTGAAAGTCGTGTAAATCTTCCTTAGTCGAAATTCGCGTTCGATCTCGGCCGTTGAGAAGAAACTCGATCCGACGCTCCAAATTCCAACTTTTTGGGGCGAAATTCTCTGGGCCGTTGAGATGAAACTCGATCGAACGGTCGAAACTCCAACCTTTCCACCAGTAAATCTGAGGGGTGTTCGAAAACCGAATCGAGGGGGACTTAGAAAAATTGCGCGGAACTGGTTTTACATACCCGTATCGGCGCCTTCGTCATCACCCCCACGGTTTTTAAAGGCCGGAACTACGCGGAGGAAGACCTCGCGTGTACCCCGCTCTGATACCAAGTGTGAGGATCTAGTTCAGGAAAGATGATACCAAGGCGAGGCTACATATAGGCTCGACACAAAAGCAGTAACCCGGGTGTTACTGGAAGGTTCCGCGGGTCGCGAAGTGTCCCGAACGGGTCCTTCCCGAATTCGGTAGAAGGCAATTCGGTGGCAACCGAAAAGCCTAGAATTCGGTGCACTCAACCTAGTTCGGTGCCTACAACTATAATAACTATAGTAAAGGCAACGAATCTAGGAAATCAAGCAAAAGCATGCAAGATAAAATAAAGCTAAGCTAGTAATAACATAATAAAGTCCAGGCAAGCTAGCAAAGCCAGCATAAGCCGTCGTACTCTCACAAACGCGAGTAGTCGTCGACAACCAGCAGAAAGTATCGCTCGCGGCCCTGTCCCTGGACGCGGGCTGGGGCACATACAGTTCGTCACACGCTGCCATCCAGGTGTAAAGGTATCAACCCCTGCATCCTGGAGGACTGCGTTGCTCACCAAGTTCGTCGAGAACGAGGGGAGGTGGAGACCAGTCATGGAACCTGACGGAACGGTCGGGCACAGGAGCACAGTAGAGGCGCGTGCAAGAACCCGGCCCCCAGAGGGGTCAGCCAGGGAAACTGCAACAGGCCTGGTGAGTGGTGTGACTGTGGTACTGTCGCGAAAGAAGCAGCGAGAAGCACCTGAGTCAAGCGTGAAGGTGTGCAAGGCCTCAGCAGGCGCAGTACCAGAGAGAGCAGACTCAGTAGCACCTAGAGCAGCAGCCTCTATACCAGGGTCATACGGCGCACACAAGTAGCAGTCACCCTCAACACTAGTAGACAGAGCATACATTCCAGCAATGATAGCATCAAAGTCTAGAGCAAAGATATCAACACCAGCCTTAAGCAGCTCTGCCCAGCGGGGCATCTCATACTCATCACCCATCTCCTGACGCCAAGCGTCGTCTAGGCGGGAGAAACAGCGGTGCTGGGTGTGAAACTTCCCGCACGTCTGACCAGCGCGGGAACCTGTGCGAATAACGTACGAGCAGCGACCACTACCACCACCCCTAGACGCCGTACGCTGAGCAAGCCACTCACGAAGCTGCTGGGGCGAGAGGGCCTCACGCGGACGCTGCTGCTGCTGCCGCTGAACTGCGCCAGAGCGATCACCACCGCCGCCGCTGCCACCACTCCTGCCGCTGCCACTGCCGCCACCACTGCTCCCACTGCCACCACGACCACTGCCACCACCACCCCCGCCGCCGCCGCCACCTCCGCCGCCTGCGCCCCCACTCGCTCCACCACTCCCACCGCCACCTCCATCACCTCCGCCTCCCCAACCACCTCAACCACCACCCCCCCCCGCCGCCACCCCCACCCCCCTTGCCTCCCTTGCCCTTGCCGCTGCGGCGCTTCCCACTAGGAGCAGAAGCGGCACCGACCTCCTCAGCACCAAGGAAGTCGACAGCAGCGGCAGAGGCAACAGAGGGGGCGAGGGGGGAGGGGGAGCACCCCTCAAAGAAGGGCGTGCGAGGGGTGCCAGGGGCAGCACCTACAGCGACAATGTTCGCTTCAGCTGCAAGAAGGTGCTTCCCTAGCAGGTCGATAGTGAGGTCTGTGGGGGGGAGAGCGAGAAGGGTGTCCCGGACTGCACTAAGAGAGTCAGGGAGGCGTGTCACTATGAAGTGGAGAGTGATATAGATCGGGGGCTCGTTCTTGGTCAGGAACTCGGCAAGGAGGGCAGCACGGTAACGAGCGTCCGTAGCACGAAGGTGGGAGAGAAGATCGTCTACAGTGGCGAAGGAGGAGAGGTCAGGGAAATGGTATGGCAGGAAGAGGCGAGTAATCGCTGCAGTGGCAGGGGAAGAGTAGCGGGCAACTACAGCGTCGTACAGGGTCTTAGCAGTCTTCTCCTGGTCAAAATGCTCGCATTCAGCTACCGGCAGGTGGTTGCGAATGGCTAGGCGAGCAGCAGCATCGCGGGTAAGCCACTGCGAGCGAGTCGTCGCGTCAGCTGAGGCTGGTGGGGCAGTGGAGGCACCAGTCGCTAGGTCATAGAGCGAAACACCGTCCCTAGCGTCGCTCAGTAGGTACAGCTGCAGGTCTTGGAGCCAGGTGTCGAATTTGACTGGGCGGCCGTCAGGATCAAAAGAGAGAATACGCGGAGTTGCCATAGTTTAGCAGCTTAGAGGCAGCACAAGGGCAGGGCACAGGCTGCAAGGGCGGCACAAAGGGCAGGGCAGAGGCAGCGCGAGGGCTGCAGAAGTTGCGCGCGGGGCAGCAAGGGCGCGCGGGCTGCCGAGGCGTGCGCACGGGGCAGGGAAGCGGCGCGCGGGGCTGCCGGGGCTTAGCGCGGGGTAGGAAGAGCGGCGCGCAGCCTGCTGGGACGGCGCGCGGGGCTGCTAGGGGCTGCAAGGGGCAGGTGGGGCAGGGCGCGGGCTGCTGGGGCGGCACGTGGGGCTGCTAAGGAGCCGCGAGGGGCAGGCGGGGCAGCGCGCGGGCTGCTGGGGCAGCGCGCGGGGCTGCTAAGGGGCCGCGAGGGGAAGGTGGGGCAGCGCGCGTGCTACTGGGACGGTGCACGGGGCTGCTAAGGGGCCGCGAGGGGCAGGCGGGGCAGCGCGTGAGCTGCTAGGGCGGCACGCAGGGCTGCTAAGGGGCCGCGAGGGGCAGGCGGGGTTGCTGGGGTGGCGCGCGGGGATGCAAGGGGCTGCGCGCGGGCGGGTAAGGCGACGCGCGGGGCAGCGCGCGAGCTGCAGGGAAAGCGACGCACGGGCTGCAGGGGCAGCGCGTGCGGGCTGTACAGGGCAGGGTAGGTCGTGGGGTAGCGCGGTAACCGGTGGGCCCGGAAAAAAAAAAAAAGCCGGTCCTACGGACCTACTGCTTTGATAGCATGTTAAGAATTAGACTAGGAATGATGAGACTAGAAACAGTTGGGATACAAATAGGAACCCTAGAAAGTTGTACCCATGTAAGCTACCCCACTACAGCCTACAAACAACGAAGCCTATTATAGTTTAACAGAGAGATCCTCGACGCCTGCCTCGGAAATCGGGAAACCGGCGTCCAGGCGAAAACTCCAAGCTCGCCTGTCAGGGTCCCACGTGGGCCCCGCCCCCACGCTTGAGGATTGCGTGTGAGGATTGCAGCACGCACCCAGCGCTTGACGCTCTCGTGGTACCAGCGAACACCCTCGTCGTTCTGGGGTGCGCTACCTGTGAGCGATACGTTAAGATAGGGCTATGACTTAGTAGGCTTAGTAGCCATAAGTTGAGTAACGTGATGCACAAGAGTAGTGTGAGAGCGTGAGAGAGGGGTTGGCCAAAAGAGGGCGTTCACTATAGAGCAAACAATACAAATAGGCAAGAAACAAAAAGGGTGCACCACCAAACAGGAATCAGTATAACTACACTACAGCTAGAACTACATGCAATTATACAGACATATATATGAAATATATATACTGACTCACCCCCTAACTGCATGCAGGAATAGCCATGTGCAAAAACACCACCTGCAGGGGTACATCTAGCAAAACAAAGCAGCATCACTCAAGAGCAGTGACAACCGGTGCACTAGTGGCAGATACAGCTGCAGAAAGCCCTGAGCCAAGACAGAAACAGAAAACAGTAGGTGCATGTGGCGCAGGTAGCCTGGAGAGCAGGTGCGTGCGGCGGCACAGCAGGGCTCAACGGCAGCACCTGCCGCTCAACAGTAGCAGACAGAAGATACAAACAAAGGTGGCGACAGGGGCTGCAGCAGAAGGTGCCACGGTAGTAGCGGGCGGCAGCTGCAGATGCCTGGCTGCTGCTTCCACCACTCTCTCTTACCCTCCCTTAGCCCCACAGCGACACGCTCGACAGTGAGAGAGAGAGGAGGGGCGGCTGCTGGCTTGACAACATCTCTCTCACCAACCCCTCACTGCATTTCCTCCAATAGCCCGCCACCCCCTCATCTCCCCCCCCAACCCCCCTCTGCCCACGGCGGAGACCGCGGCAGGGGAAAGGGGGGAAAGGAGCGGGGCGGCGCTGGCGAGGCGTCCGTGCTGGCGCTCGTCGCTGGCGTCCGCGTCCGCGCTGGCGCTGGCGGATCGCGGGGCGACGAGGGGCCGCGAGGCGACGAAACGGCGCGGGGCGACGAGGGGGGGGGGGGGGGGGGGGGGGGGGGGGGGGGGGGGGGGGGGGGGGGGGGGGGGCAGACCGATGAGGCAGGCGGCGGTCGAAGTAACGAGTGCACGCGGCAGGGCCTGCGAGATGGTGCGTTACGGGCTTCGCGACGGGGTGACGAACAAGGCGACGAACGGGAAGACGAACGGGGCCAGTGGAGCGCGCTACGAGCTGCGCGACGGGCTGCTCGACGGGGCGCGCCATAGCGAACTCTAACAGTGGGCCCAGGATCGATTCTCTCGATACCATGTTAAGATAGGGCTATGACTTCATAGGCTTAGTAGCCATAGGTTGAATAACGTGATGCACGAGAGTAGCTTGACAGCGTGAGAGAGGGGTTGGCCAAAAGAGGGCGTTCACTATAGAGCGAACAATACAAATAGGCAAGAAACAAAAAGGGTGCACCACCAAACAGGAATCAGTATAACTACACTACAGCTAGAACTACATGCACTTATACAGACATATATATGAAATATATATGATGACACGATGTCCCCCGTAGGAGGGGAATCTCGACCTGCACAATGCACACACTTGAATTGTCAGGATGTTGACACAATTTCGCAGAACACGTGACAACATTTAACATAAAATTGGCTTACACCAAACAGCCAGAATGCAATCACGTAGGTCCGCGGAACAAGCGGTGGCGGAATCGGGCGGCGGAAAGTTGCCACGATGGCACAATCAAACGCCTCGGTCCCGAAAGGCAAACCCTTCTCGTAGAGATGCCACGCCATCAGCTCGAACGTGCTGGCCTCTACCAACATATCCAAGGGCGAACATTCAAATGCAGCAAGCACACATTGTGTCAGACATACTGGGCAAATAATATTGCGCGTGAGCCACACGTTGAGTATCGAAAAAGAAAAGCTCACTAGCTTTGTAGAGCGCGATGAAGTCCTTCCGCGAGATGGGAGGCACAAGGTCGCGACTCGGCTCCGCGGGAATGACGATGCGTAGGTTGGCTATGCCTTCGTATGGGAGCCCGTGCAGGATGTACACAAATGCGTGACCCTGCTCCCATTTCTGGTTGCACCAAGCCTGCATGCGATGCGTCATCCAGCCTGTGCGTTTCTGGTCGTTGCTCCAGACCATGTGAAGCAAGGAGAGCTGGTCTGTTGTCCGCAGGCGAAGGGCGTGACCAGCGACACGCTCGGCAAGACCCGGTGGAACCCAGAAGTTCATGTCGTTCACGGGGGTGTCATAAGCCAAGATGATTATCGCGTCCTCGACGACACCCTGACGATTGAAAGACATAGAAACATCGTTAGTCAAACACCTGTGGCACTAAATGTTCACATACAATATTACTGCATGCCCACCTTGAACCCTGTCTCTAAGGTAGGAACGAGCTTGTTTGCCACCTCCAGCCGGTCGGCCCAATAGCACATCCCGGTTGGCACGCGTCCAGTTGTCCCAGAGATGCGCATCTCGCGAGCCAGGGCTTCAGCGACCATGGGCGAGTGAGGTTCGCTCGTCGGCATGCCCACATTGCTCGCGTGTGTGCCTGCCTGGTTCAGGCGCTGGCGTACCGAGGAGTGGTCATCGGGGCTCCGCGACGTGGTAGCATTCGGCCGAGTCGGCGCCGTGTGACCTGTAGGAATGCCTTCCAGGCGACTAATAGTGGAGTTCAGCTACATGATGCGTCGTTCTTGCTGCTCCACACGAGCCGTCATTGCTGCGTCGATAGGTGTCTGAAACAGGAGCGGTGCGAAGGGCTATCGTAGAAACTGGTGGCGCAGGTGCCGATCAGCGACCACCTGGGCGCACGGCACTCGATGTAGGCATCGGTGCGGTGAAGCTGACAACCGTAAGGGACTGGTGCAATGCGCACGCCTCTGCAGTTATGGAATACGGACAATAAACGGTCAGCGCTAGGGATAGTAACGTGGTATGCGCCAATACAGAGAGGGAAATTAGAAAACAAAATCGGCCAGCAAGATAGCAGCATGAGAAGCATTACAAACACGTGTAAGAGATAATCCCACGCGTCCGACCTTCAGCTTCTTTGTCGACGAGGTCCGGTGGTTCATCACTAGCGTCTTTGTCAGGTGCGTCTTCCACGTCCACGCGGTCCGCCCACGCAAGGTACTCCGTATCGGCTGGCTGCAGTGCGGTCTGCTCGGTGTCGTCTCCAAGTGAGGGAGCGCGTCCAGGTCTGCGATTGCTCGTGGTGGGCCATGCTCCGGTACCGTAGTAGAGCATATCGTTGTCTTCGTTACGAATTCCAGCGTTGCGTCGCCCCGAACGGCGACGGGGAGAGATGGTGAGAAGTCGACGTTCTGAAGCGGATAGTAGTCATGAATTGTGAGTTAATGTTGTGTAATGTGTTGATTGCATTGCCCAAAGGTTCCTAAATCTGCCAAAAGCAGAGCACGGCATTGAGAAAACACACACAGACTCGCGCTACACAGCATGGCGGATGTAACGTACATTGTTAACAACACATCTAGCAGGCGACCAATCAAGTTCCCGGGTTAGACAGCGCTGTACCGACGTGGACGTGAGGTCGCAATGCCAAGTTGTGATCCAGAATGGCGCCTATTAGTACCCCTACGCCGACCGACTCGTGTGTAGGTTGTGATAGGATTTTTTTTTTTTTCGCACCGACGTCTGTGTTTGGTTGCTTTACTGGTAAAGGAAACCATGCAATTGGTTAATCCACCAGTGACATTTTGACATGGAACCCCTCTGTTACCCATGCAGCTCGATTATGGTTGCGCCTAAAACTTCTAGTGCGTTGTGTATGCTGTCAACACGCCACATCAAGTTGGTGGTCGTGCAGCATGGTGAAATATGCATTTTTCTGATATTCGTTCAATATCATTGCTGGCGTCGGTTTATGAACGCGAGCTTTATTAGATGAATATGTATGCATGCCTGCGTTGAATGGCATATTAATCCCTGAAGTAACGAAACTGGCAAAGCATGTTTATCAAACTACACACGCTAAAACCATAGTTTCAACGAGTGGAAACGATCACAGGTCGAAATCCGGGTGGTGCTCGTCCGGCCTCACAAGGTCGTAGTCCTGGTATACGAGGCGGAATAACGGAGGGGCGTCGTGGCCTAGAGGAACGTCCCATGGGTACACGCACATGTGTTTGCCCATGTTAGAGGACCAGAATGCCCTGTCATGCGGTGGAATCTCCCACCATGCAAGCATGCCTAGCGAGTGTGCGAGCACGCCCGCGGGCATGCCGTCAACTCCGCCGACATAGCGGAATTGGCAGTATGTGTAAAGTCGCGGTTGTTGTATTTCGAAGATTGCAAACTCTTTGCGAGCATCTGCGGCACCGTAATAATTGTATCTCCCATCTTATACCTACACAATGGGACACCTCGATTGTGTTAACAGATTCAGGTAGGAAGCAGTAAAGCAACGCGGTCCAGAGGAATACTTACCACCCAGCCCTCGCTCATGGCGAAGCGGGCTAGAAATTCACGGTAATCATGCAGAGGCGCCACCTCAGACCGCATGTCCGCAATACTCATCGCCCGGTAGTTATTTTTTTTGTACCCATCTTGCACAATGGCGACAAACAGCGCTACGACATCTTTAAAATCGGCGCTGTCGCCAGAATCTTTGATGACGGCGTTGATGCATCCCTGGTCCAGGAACGACAACGGCGCGTTCGCCGCCAGGCCGCGCGACGCCCGAAGACTGGCCATGGCATGGCGGCGCTGCGTCCGCGCGCTAGCATGGCGCTCCATGACGAGATGCCCGACACAGTCGTGTAACATTTTGGGTGTTGGAGTTCCTCCGCGCGCCAAAACCCGGCTGTACTCTGCTTGCATTAGCACCACTGAAATCTCGGGGAAATCGCGGACAAGCACAGAAGAGGATGGCGGGCGTGACAGGGCCATGCGAAGTTTTGGCCAAGTGGGGCCACGATAAATCGTTGACCGATTATGGTCTACGGGGTCATGCCTGCTGCGCCAGACAGATGGTCTGGCAAGCAGCGCTGTGAGGGTGGGGCTAGTATTCACCATTTCATAAGAGCGCAGAAATCAAGAAGCAGAGTACGCAATGCAGACAGTATGTGTTGAACCACAACACCTCTGACATCAATGCAATCGTTGGCGGGGCGTGGAATGTTGTGCAGGCGACTCGACATTGAGTTCTTCGTTTTTAGGCGGAACGTCATAAACCAAATTGTCGAGTTCTGTATTCATACAATTCAAGTAATGCATCACGCTGTCCCCCTGCCCCCCTACCCCCCGAACCCTACCGAACCCAGGGTTCGAACGGCCACCAACCTTAGGCAGGATGATGCGTATTTCCGTTCAATGTGTGTCAAACCTCGCACGCATAACCTGCATTTGAGATGGATGGCGTTATTTTAGCGAATCATCGATCCGGTAATAGAATAGCATCCAATGGTTTCAAAAAGTTACGGCGTTGTGTTTGGGTAGTAACCTTGTGATGAATATTTTTCCGTCACCATCGGGCGTCCAATGGTCGCAAAGAAACAACCCGGTTCCGATAGGATGACACCAAATCTTTTTTCGTCAACATTTTAGCGACCAATGGCTGTAAAAATCGTACGTTCCACACGCGGACTATTGCTAACCGCCCGTTCGGGTTCGTCAGGGTTCGTTTTAGACGTGTCAGCAACGACTAAGAATGCACGAACACTTGCTGCTTAGGTACGACTTGCTTTGTAAGCACGTCCAGACATGACTACGGCGCAGTCATTGACTTGTGGTATGATCCTGGCAGGCAAATCCGGGTTTCCATCACACCGTGTGTACGACTCGACCTCATTGCATCAAGCAATCGACTCTTGTCCCTGGTCCCTCTGTTTCTCCACCCCATGTACAGCTCCTTATCACAGTAGTCATTATCGTTCAACATAAACTTGAAACGCACGCATTCCTCAAGGGTTGTCCAGCCCATACACATGTCAACCAAACACCCGCACCGTGTTCAACTATGCACTTAGCTTTAGGCCTCCCATGTTTTTGCGCCAAACCCATACCCCAGGTGCACAACGGAGTTGCCTTACCGCACGCCCCCACCGAGAAGGGGTATATCAGGCCTCAATATGCCAGGGCAGCTGTAGAGCTGCACGGACAGCCCGCCTTCTCGTGTGTCGAGTACATGCGAGAGGATGGGTCACAGGCGTTTGGCAAGCTGAACCTCCTGCTGACGGCGCAGAGGAGTGGTGCAGACGGGGTGGCTGGTACTGCTGAGGTGGCCGTGGTGACGAGCTTCCAGGAAGTGGGACATGATGACTGCACTGGCTCCACCATGCTATCACCAGTCACCATTTGGAGGGGCTTGGTGGTGGTGCCATTGCCTTGTCTGCTGTAGGCTGTCCACTGCGTGCCCTCCTTTGAGGTTCCTAAGCTTTGGTTCCTGAACAAGTGGGCGTTCAAGTTTCTGGAGGAGTTTCACTGAATTTTGAAGGCCCAGTTTACGCCATGATCGCATGATGTCCTCGGCCAAGCTCGGCCGCAGGGGCGTTTAAGATGTGGTCTCTATGGTGCATCCGTCCAGCGCTATTAGCGTCCGCGCCATAACTATCCTCTCTCTATAGCTCTGTAATGTTCTGACTCCGCCTCGCAACGCCTTTCTCGTAATATTATATTTAGCGCTACTTGTGGTTGCTATTATAAGCCTTGCTGCGTGCGCCTATCTAATATATGTAATGCTTTAAATGCTCTATGCAAAACTTTGTGACTTATTGTGGTTTATGGACGAGCAACATTAAACAAGTGTACAACAAAGCGAAGCCATCTCGGTTTCAACATTAACTCTCTAACGTGGCTGAGGCGACACCTAAGTAAGGGGCGGACATGTTTAGGAACGCCTGCGGATGCTTTGCACCAACCCCGTGCTGGACGGAATGCATGTGGTTATGCTGTTTGAGTGCACAACAATTCATCGCATGTGGATACATGGCTATACCCCGTTTTCCAAAACGTTGGCATGCCTGATTTTTTTGGGACGTACTATGTGGCTGGGTCTATGCTGGAAACAGAGTATGGTGTGTTTTCAAACCACATAGCCACTGCCATGTGTAGATACTCTACGCCATGTATATCCCAACCAATAATCTCGTGACATTGTGGGTCTTGCCCAGTCTAATCAAAGTAGGAGCTCGCATTGTACTCCTGCCGTACTTTACACGTGGATTATACCTACTGTATGCTCGGCGTTCACAGTGCCAACTCTGACGTTTTTGTCAATCGTTTCGTATGCGAACAATCTAGTTACCTGCAATATGATTTTGTACATGCACGTCAGAAACTTTAAGCAACGCTATTGGTTGAAGTTTGAGAAGAGAAAAGTTGGAAACCGAACCGTTGATCTGAATCTGTAGTGAGCGGTGGAGATTAAGGCTCGAATTTGAAAGGTCTCAGCAAAACCGATAAGACGTTCCATTTCGGACGATCTAGAGTCAATCGGAAGGTGGTTCAAGATTCTCGTGCCACACACATATTCCTTGCACCGTAAAGAAAAAATCGTTACAAGCATTAAAGCTTTTTGCACTTTTTAGCTTTATACTTTCTTTTTTTAAACATGTTTGCAACCTTTATTTAATGAGGTTACTATTGCTTCTAATGGTGTAGAATATTTAGACCTAAAATCGCCTTTACGAGTTTACTGTAACCATCAGGGCACACGTCCTTGGACGACGTTCAATCGCCCATTTCTTAATAGACATCAGCATCTTCAAATGACCGAACGATGTGCACGATGCCGATAATGTCCACCACTGGAATCATATCAAACCTTTAAGGGTTGTTGGTGGGGTGAATTGGCTTGTATGCTTCCGATGCAGTATGACTAGAGTGGGTCTCCGACCTCAAAATCTGCACGTACACATGGCCCTTCGTGTTTTTTGGCGAGACACGGAAAATAAGCAGCGCCTTCGCTACCAGAGGGTTGGGCTCGCGTCGAATGAGTACGTATGAGAAACATGGCTTTCCGTGAAAGCTGTGACTAGCACGCACCCAGTCGGCCTCCATCACCATGGCGCCGTCATGCCACTGACGACTCATCGCGAGTGCCGTGTGTACCTGAGGGTGTGGCACATGTAAGGGATGACGTGGAAGCAATAGTGAGGGTACTGGGTGGGGGGGAGATGCCATGGTGCAGGTTTACGTGAAGTACTAGTAGGCCAATGAGTTTAGGGCAGTGTGAAGCGTTGATTGGTGTCAGCAGCCCAAGTTCCCGCATGCTATGGGTTTGCACCGCGGAGCTAGTTTGCAGTAGTTGGATCCATGCGATGGGCTGCTTGCGTCTGCTAAAACAATCCTGGGTTGTGCATGCCATGGTTGAGCATCACTGAGCACACATCAGTTTACACATCCCTGCTCAACTGCTGTGTCATTATGCGGGCACGAATTGTGAATGCACGCTGATGTGAACTCATACCAGCACTCTGGAGACTTGGATGCCCACTCGTTGAAGCACACTCCCAATGTGTTCAATGGCTCCAGGGTTGACGTTCCTGAACGAGTGCCACAGCTCCTCTGCTTTGCGCTTGAGACCAACTCTAGCCCCAAGCTCCATAGTGTCATGTTGTCGGGTCACGGAACCCTTTCCAGTCATTAGTGCCTGCCATAACAACGCATCGATGGTTTTTGTGGTGGGTAGGGTGGTGGAAGGGGGGGGGGGTAGAGGGAAGCTCCGGATACTTACAATCCACCATTATCCACCATCAGTCTACTGTGGCACCACCCACACGGAGAAGCGTGCCGCCAACACATATGCCATCATTGCTGTAGAGGAAGAGGGGGGATACAAGGGAGGAATCAAGGAGATGAATGAAATAGTGGGAATGAGGAGATGGAAGCTTGAGATTAAAGATGCACCGAGAGTCGGAGAGAGCAGAGACCTCAGCCCACTTGGAAATGGGAATGCTGTTGCATGGTAGAGCAGCTGGTTGAGAGAAAAGGGAAAACTGCAGGAATATGCGGGAAAAGGGTGAGGAAAAGGGTGACAAACTGTGATAGACGGTGCGACAAAAAGGGCACGTTGGACAACTGTGACAAAAGGTGAGGAATGTGAAAAAGCGCGAGGCAATAGGAGGAGCGCATACGATCTAGGAATGACGAAGACATCACATGGTTGAGTGTGGTCGTCCGTGGTTGACGCTGCCACTATCACCCCCAAGCCCACTATGATGTTGCCTCTCCAACCCAGTGACACTATGGACCGAAAACACACACCTCGCGCATGGCAGTCATATACGAAATGTCATCACGTGCCGCAAACGGAAGTGAACGCAGAGCCTGTCTCACATCGTCCGCAACAATGATGCATGCATGAATCTGTCGCTGATTTGAGCTCCAGTAGGGCCGTTTCACCAATGAGACATGACTGTGCTCGAAGATGTTGGTTGAGTATTCTTCGGGAATGCCACGCGACGCAATCGCAAAAGGCAGGTGGGTGAGAGCATGGTGAGACGCCACCCTGATTTTTGGTCAGGGAGTGTCTTTATGCACAGCCGCACTAGCCTGCACATTGAATCGCGACACATTCACTCACGGGTCTTCCAAACAGGCATATTGCGACCAAACTGCCAAGTGGACAAGCAGGACTTACTCCTCGGTACGGGTTGCCACTGTGTTGATGCTTTCACGTATGTGTCCAGGCACCCTGAATGTGATAGAGTACCAATCCAAATAGCTCACAATCAGGGACATCTCGGATGGGCTGAAAATGCCCTCGAAAATATACAGGGATACCTGCATCATGGCACGGTGCTCCGTTGCGGCATAATTTGCACCCCCTTTGAAATACCGGCCAGGTTTTGGAAGTTTTAGGCCAGCTGCTCGCGTTACCAGGTATAATTCGGCATGACGCCTAGCAACAACGGAAATAGAGGTCCACGGGTTCACGTGAGTCTCAATTAGTACCCACAAAAAAAAAAAAAAGGCAGCCACATGATGTACCTACGACCTTACCGGTCCATGATGGCCAACAGTCCCGGAAAATATTTTTCATGCACTTGCTCAAGGATATGTTTCCAAAGGCCAATATCCACGACATGAAGCACATCTGGCAATACGGAATAGTAGGGGTTTCCCCAAGGTTCCAGTGCAGCTGCCCATTTGCAAAACGTGTTCTACATGTGGCGATGGCGTCGGAGTTAGGCAATGCTGCGTGATGGGTGTTAAACAGTCACGAGTTGCCGAGGAGCATTACCCACCTCAACCATGTGTGTTCCTTTGGGCTTTGCCAATTCCTTGTCGTGAATCAGCGACATTTGGGTCTTTGGATCCCGCGTCGAGAAAAGACGGTCCATCACATCAAGACACTCTTGTGGAACCTCACAAGTTGAGCATGGCATGACACTGCCTTGCTGCATGGTACTAGTCACCTTACACCCCTCTGGGTAATCACATACGTAGGCATACATGAAGGGGTACACCCTCTGCTCTATGCCATGTGGATCCCGCACTGAAGCTCCACTGTGACACAATGCAATGATTAATTGGTTGGGGCGGGGCCAAAATCATAGCATTACACGTCTCAGGTTGACGGACCAGAATACAAGCCCCATGAACTTACCTGTATGACGCGTTGATTAGGGGAGCGACGATGATGTCCATGCATGCTTGAAAGAGTCGAGTTTTAATGACTGGCTTTATCGATTTTATTGTGTTGACAAGATGCATAAATATTTTGACGAGTCTGAATGCAGGTGGACGGGATGTGCGAACGAGAGGAACGCCTTCGGGAGGCACTGGATTTCGCCCCCCAGGAGTAGCTTATGACTGTGGCAATGCAAACGCTGATAAGTCATGAATGCAGAGTTACTGCATACGGGTTTGAAGGCACACATGCACGGATGTGAACCCATGTTTATCAAGCATCTTCGCCTTGCCCGTCCCTACGCAGGCGAACGAGTAAGGTCTGTCAACGGACAAAGCGGTCACGCGTCCATCTCTGCAGACGACAACCCTAGAGATGGTGGACACCCTCTCGCTGCTTTTACGTGGGGCGGGGCGGATAGGAATGGCGAGGAAAGGACGGACTCAACGCTTGTCGTCCAGATCGCTGAGCTGCAACGGTCCTGTGCAGACAACCACCATGCGACCAAGGAGCTGACGCGCCTCATGTGCGAGAACATCGAACTACAGAAAAAGGCTGCCGAGGTTCTCGTTGCTCCATTCTGCATTCACAGCTTCTGCAATGAGAGCGAACACGACAAGAACCTCCACCTACGAAGGGCCCACGGCTTGATCTGGATCCATCGGCAGCGCCTCACCGAACCTGAACGCAGAGGTGCAACGTGCGGCAGAAGCGATTCCGGATCGCAAGATACTCAGTATAAGTTGCTGAGTCATTCCTAATCAACGTGCATTATTCATATGTTTGCGTCGTGTCGCAAAATGAAAAGAAGAGGGTAAAACTGTAAAGAAACGAGGAATGGTGTGACTAGCAAGAATGGGAGTACAAATATGAAACCCTAGAATTGTGTACCCCCTAAGGCTAAACCCACTGTAGCCTACAAAGCTACAACATATATAATGTTTGACACACCCCCATAGGCAAAGTGGGGGAACAAGGGGTCACAAGACCAGTCAAGCAAAGCAAAGCAAGCTCAGGGTGGATCTCAATGTCACCACACATTCTGAGCACAAGTTCAAGGCCACAAGGAGCAGGTATATATATATATATGTAACAGTACAAGCAAGGTCAAGAAGTGAGCAAGTGAGGCAAGGTAGGCACAAGACCTAACAGAGTACAGAAGCGCTGATGATCACAAGGCGCGAGTGCCTTAGTGAAGATATCAGCAGTGTTGGCCTGAGAGGCCACGTAAGCAAGGTGCAGCTGACCACGCTGCTGCAGCTCACGAGCAAGGAAGTAGCGAAGAGCGATGTGCTTCGTTCTGTGCTCCAGTCTGTGCTCCCGACACAAGGCCAGCATGGCCTTGTTGTCTACGTACAGCACTGGAGGAGAACGAGGCGGCTCTCCCAGGTCAGTCAGCAGGTAGGTGAGCCAGCGTAGCTCCTGTGCAGCCATGGCCCCTGCGTAGATCTCAGCCTCACAACTGGAGCCGAGAACAGAAGACGAGCGGGTAGACCGCCACGAAACAGAGCCAGAACCAAGGCTGAAGGTGTAACCCTGTGACGACCGCTGCGTAGCCTGGTCGTCAGCCCAAGAAGCGTCTGCGTGACCAGTGAGGACCACTAGACTCTGCCCTCCAAGCACAAACCCCATGCCCGATGTACTGCACAAGTAGCGCAACACCCTCTTCGCTGCAGCCATGTGCTCTGGTCTGTGTCTCCTAGGAGCAACATAGCGTGCCAGAATGCTAAGAGGGTATGCAAGGTCAGGTCGAGTGCAGGTCATCAGGTACATGAGGCAGCCAACAAGCTCTGGGTACGGGCCACTCGACTCTACGGACTCATCCGAAGGCAGAGCTGAGAGCGAGTGGCGTGTAGCCAGAGGAGTGGCCTGAGGCGAGGAGTACGTGAAGCCGAAGCGCTGAAGGACCTGCTGCACCATGTGTGACTGAGTCAGGGTAATGGTGCGCTGTGCTCTGTCCCGGGTGATCTGCAAGCCAAGGTAGCTGCGCAGTTCACCCAGGTCTGTGCACGTGTGTCTCTTCTGCAGCTCGGACTTCACGTAGGCGAGTCCAGCAGTGTCAGCTGTAGCAAAGACCAAGTCGTCGACGTACACGAGGATGTAGAACGGCGGCAAAGAAGTGTCGGTGCGCAGAAACAGCGACGGGTCGGCAGTAGAAGGAGCAAACCCAAGAGCCGCAAGTGTAGTCCTCAGTGTGTCGTGCCACTCACGAGGTGCCTGGCGGAGACCGTAGACTGGCCGCCTGAGGCTCCACTGGGTGCCAGGAGGAAAAGTCCCAGTGAAGCCAGGTGGGCGGCGCAGCCAGATCTCCTCGTGCAGGCTGCCCTGCAAGAAAGCAGTCAAGAGAGTGCAGCTCGTAGTCTCGGTGAGCGGCTATGTGCAGCAGTACCCGAAGAGTGGTCATCTTCGGGGTGGGAGAGAAGGTCTGAAAGTAGTCAACTCCCTGCCACTGACTGAAGCCACGAGCCACGTAACGCGCCTTGAAGACAGGCGGAGAACCCGGCAGCCGCTTCACCCTGAAAATCCACATGCCACTGACGATGTTCGCCCCAGGCGGGGGAACCTCGTCAACGTAGGTGCCTGTGGACTTCCAGGAAGCCATCTCTGCGTCCATGGCTGCCTGCCACTGAGAGTTGTAGGGACCCTCTATCGCCTCCGCGTAAGAGCGCGGAGTCGGGATGTCAAGTGCATCCGGGTCTCCCTCAGGGGCAAGCAGCATGGACACGAGATGAGGTGAAGCAGCAGCCAAGCACTGGAACTCCTCCTGCCTGTCCTCAAGGACGTCCGTGCCAAGAGCACACTCACCCGCGACGGACGGAGGACAGACAGACTCAGACTCAGCGACGAGACTGGCAGCGTAGTCAAGGCGACAGCGAGCAGCGAAGTCGACAAGCTCAGCAACTAGGGCAGACGCAGCAGTAGACTCAAAGGAAGGGTCAGTGACGACAGTAGCAAGGAGACGCGTGACAGTAGGACGCGCAGCACGAAGGGAGTCCGACTCCGGGTCAGGGAGTGCAGGAAGAGAGGACTCGGGAGGAGAAGGCAAAGGGGCACGCAGTGGAGCAGTGGAAGGACGCAGAGACATCCGGTGCGTGCCGGGGACAGGGGGAGGACGCTGACGCGAACCACGACCACTAGTGCGAGCAGCACGGACAGGCGACGCAGGGCGAGACGCAGGCTCACGACGCTCAGCAAGACCTCCAGTAGGACCAGCGTAGGGAGAAGGAGAAGGAAGCGGGGAGGCTGGCTGTAACTAAGACTCAGACTGGACAGGAGGCGGACACTCTAAGCCAGGAGCAGGACCAAGAGAGGACGGAAGACCAAGAACCTGCTCAAGGAGCGGAACGAAGTACGGCCGTGGCCGCGCAGCTCCACCAGTGCCAGCAGGAACAGCACCAGCACCCCCAACGGCAGCACCAGCACCAGGAGTACCCCCAGCTCCAGCAGCGCCAACTCCAGTACCCCCAGAAGCACCAGCGCCAGTAGCACCTCCAGTGCCAACACCCCCAGTAGCTCCAGCTCCAGTCGGACCACCAGAAGACGCAGCAGCTCCAGCTCCAGGAGCACCAGCAGCACCAACGCCAGTAGCACCAGTAGCACCACCAGCTCCAGCACCAGGAGCACTTGTAGGCCCAGCAGCTCCAGTACACCCTGTACGAGCACCTCTGGGACCCTCTGCACCAGCACCCTCAGCAGCAGCAGAACCTCCAGCGTCCGTAGCACCGCCAGCTCCAGCAGCACGCCTCCAGCGCCGGGCAAACCACTCACGCAGCTCCTGTGGAGAGAGTAGCTCCCGCCGGGACGAAGCACCCGAAGAACCTCCAGGCCCAGCACCCTCAGGCTCCGCACTCCGAGACACAGCACCCCCAGGCTCAGCACCCCCAGGCGGAGCACCCCCAGGCTCAGCACCCCCAGGCGCAGCACCCCCAGGCGCAGCACCCCCAGGCTCAGCACCCCCAGGCGCAGCACCCCCAGGCTCAGCACCCCCAAGCTCAGCACCCCCAGTCGCAGCACCCCCAGACCCAGCACCCCCAGGCTCAGCACCCCCAGCAGCACCAGAGTCAACAGCTACCTCGACAGGCTCGACTGCATCTACCTGGGACACACCTGAGGGGGCAGGACCCTGAGGGGGGAGGGGGTCTACCGGAGGGGGACCTGGCGTAAGGAAGAGCGGCGGGGGAGGGAGGGACGCAGTGCGGTAGGGGAAGAGACGGTAGTAGGGAACCGACTCGTCAAAGGTGACGTCCTGGGAGGGCAGAACACGGCGCGAGGTGGGGTGGTAGAACTGCCAGCCTGGCGCGTCAGGAGGGAAGCCAAGGAAGACGCAGGGAACAGCACGAGAGGACAGCTTGTCCGCAGACAAGTCGCGGACAAACGCCCGAGATCCCCAGACACGGAACGCAGACGCATCGCCAGCCTTCCCCGTCCACAGTAAAGCAGGGGAGGTCTCCGGCATGGAGACCCGGGGGTGAAGGTTGATCTGATGCGCCGCGTACCGAACCGCAAACGGCCACAGAAAATGGGGGGCAGCCGCATGGACCATGGACGTACGAGCGACGTCCATGATCATGCCAATGCGGCGCTCAGCAATCCCATTTTGCTGTGGAGAGTCCGGAAGCGTGAAGGTCTGGCGGATGCCTCGTGCACGACAGAAGGCCCGCAGAAGGTCAGAGGAGAACTCTCCGCCTCTGTCGGAGTGCAGACGCAGAACAGGAAAGTCCGAGCCGAAACTCTCCCGGAGCTGGAGACGAGCTGCGCGGATCCAGGCGATCAACACCTCAGTGACGTCACCCTTGCTGCGCAAGGGGAAGACTGTGGTGTAACGCGAGTAGTCGTCAACCACCAGCAGGAAGTAACGCTCGTGACCCTGCCCACGGACGCGGGCTGGGCCCCACTCGTCCATGTGAAGCGTCTGTAGCGGAGCCTCTGTCGGAGGAAACTCGGAGGAGTGAGGAGCAGCGCGCTGCCGCCCCTCGACGCAGGGAACGCAGGTGGGGGCAGGCCCCGGAGGAAGGGGAGGGAGGGACCGGGGGAGGCCAGAGACAAGAAGACGGGAAGCCATGCCTCGAAGACGAGGCAGGGAGGGGTGACCAAGGCGATGGTGCCAGAGGAGAGTCCGGTGGGACAGGAGACGACACGAGCAGGGGGCAGACTCAGGACCAGACCTGGACGCCGCAGCAAACACCTGACCCGACGCTGCTACCTGAGCAGACTCAGTGACTGGAGGAGACTCAGTAGTCAGTGTGTACAGGCTCGACCCCGGCCGACGGGTAAACGTGGCCAAGTGTCGGCCCGTGTCCGCACACGTGCAGTGGGTCACCCGCTGACGCGCAGGGGTGAACTGGTCAACCCCCCCATCCTGTAGGTCAGCACCCGCCACCAAGTTCGTAGAGAACGAGGGGAGGTAAAGACCCGACAGGGAGCCAGACGGGACCGCTGGACACGGGAGTACAGTGGAGTAGTGGGCAAGAACAGGACCCCCAGAGGGGTCTGCCAGGGAGACCGCAACCGGCCGACTGAGTGGCGTGAGAGTGGTGCAGTCTCGAAAGAAGGAGCGGGAAGCACCCGAGTCAAGGGTGAAGGTGTGGGTGTCCGGAGACGACGCAGTACCTGAGAGCGCAGACTCACCGGCACCTGGGGCGGCAGACGCACTGGCACCTAGAGCAGCAGTCTCACAAGCACCTAGCGCAGCAGCCTCAATGCCCGGGTCAGGCGGAAAACACCGGTAACAGTCACCCTCATCACTAATAGTCACAGCATACATGGCAGCAAGAATAGCATCATAATCAAGATCAAAGATCGCAACACCCGCCCTAGACAGCTCGCCCCAGCGAGGGATCTCAGTAGCGTCGGGGAACTGGTGACGCCAAGCGTCCGTCAGACGGCCGAAGCACCGCTGGGTGGAGTGCGCTCCCCCACACTGCTCACCCGCTCGGAGAACGTAGGTACAGGGGCCAGCACCCCCGCCCCGCTGACGAGCAGTGTACCACTCACGAAGCTGCTGGGGGGAAGGGGTCTCACGAGTACGCTGCTGCTGCTGCTGCTGGCGCGTACCACCACCGGAGCCGACCCTCTGCGTAGAGCCGCCCCGACCCGCTCCACCTCCGCCGCCGCTACCTCCACCACCGCCTCCTCCTCCGCCGCCACTGCCTCCACTAGTGCCCCCACTCCCACCACCACTCCCACCGCCACCCCCACTCCCTCCGCCTCCTCCACTGCCGCCTCCACCGCCTCCGCCAGCTCCCCCAGCGCCCTTGCCCCCCTTGCCCTTGCCTGGGCGGCGTCTCCCGCTAGAGGTAGACGCCGCAGCGACCGACTCAAGACATTAAGGTCGGCCGCAGCAGCAGAGGCAACAGAGGGCAAGAGGGGGGAGGGGGAGCACCCCTCAAAGACAGGGGTACGAGGGTCACCACGAGAGGCTCCTACAGCAACTATGCTCTTCTCTGCTGCTAGGAGACGCTCCTCGAGGAGGTCAACGGTGAGAGTGGTGGGGCAAACAGAGAGAAAGTGGTCCCTGACCGAGCGAAGGGTGTCAGGGAGCCGGGTGACTATGTAGTAGAGGGTGATGTACATGGGGGGGGGGGTCTTGGCGCAGAACTTAGCAGGAAGCGCAGCGCGGTAGCGGATGTCACTAGTGCGAAGGTGCGTAATGAGGTCAGCGACAGTGGGAAAAGCGGCGAGGTCAGGGAAGAGGTACGGCAGTATGAGGCGGCTAAGCGCAGCAGTGGCAGGGGAAGAGTAGCGTGCAACTACAGCGTCGTACAAGGTCTTAGCACTCTTGTACTGACTAAAGTGCGCACGCTCAGCGGTCGGCAAGTGGCGGCGCACAGCAAGGCGGGCAGCAGCATCGCGCGTGGCCCACTGTGAGCGAACAGTGGCGTCAGCATCAGCAGCAGGGGAAGGAGAGGCACCAGAAGTGAGGTCAAAGAGGGAGAGACCGTCTGCCCTATCGCACTGTAAGAATAGCTGCAGATCATCGAGCCAGACCTCAAAGTCAACAGCCCGACCCTCAGCATCAAAGACAAGGACGCTAGGGGTAGCCATGACAGCAGTGGCAGCAGTAGCAGCAGTGGCAGTAGTGACAGCGCAGTGCGGCGACACTCTTACCAGGGCAGAGAGCCGCAAGTGGTGGGGCAGGGCCGAGGCGCACCGGCAGGGACGAGCCGAGGCGCGCAGGTAGGGCCGAGGCGCGTCGGTAGGGCCGAGGCGCACCGGTGGCTGCAGTCAGCGGTGGCGGCGGCTGCAGTCCTGAGGGAGGTGGCGGCGGCTGCCGCTGGGAACGGCTGCTGCAGGTGCGGCTTCCGCGGCAGGGACGGTGGCGGCTGCTGCTGCAGGGACGGCGGCGGCTGCTGCTGCAGGGACGGCGACGGCGGGCCGCGAAGGGCGGCAGAGGGGGGCCGTGAAGGGCGGCGCGAGGGGCCGCGGAGGGCGGCGACGGGCCGTGAAGGGCAGCGCAAGGGGCCGCGGAGGGCGGCGACGGGCCGTGAAGGGCGGCGCGAGGGGCCGCGGAGGGCGGCGACGGGCCGTGAAGGGCGGCGCGAGGGGCCGCGGAGGGCGGCGACGGGCCGTGAGGAGGCCGCGAGGGGCCGCGAAGGGCGGCACGAGGGGCCGTAAGGGGCCGCACGAGGGGCCGTAAGGGCGGCGCAAGGGGCCGTAAGGGGCCGCGAAGGGCGACGCGAGGGGCCGTACGGGCGGCGCGAGGGGCTGTGAGGGGCCGTAAGGGCGGCGCGAGGGGCCGTAAGGGCGGCGCGAGGGGCCGTAAGGGCGGCGCGAGGGGCCGTAAGGGCGGCGCGAGGGGCCGTGAGAGGGGCCGCTAAGGGTGACGCGAAGGGGCCGTGAGGGGCCGAGAGAGGGCGCGACGGTAGGGAGGGCGCGACGGTAGGGAGGGCACACGGGGCGCGACTCGGGCAGGAGCAAAGCGCGCTCCGGGCAGGAAAAAAAAGTTCGTGGTGGGCCCTAGGAAGCGTTCCCACTAGGGAACCTGCTCTGAAACCATGTGAAGAAACGAGGAATGGTGTGACTAGCAAGAATGGGAGTACAAATATGAAACCCTAGAATTGTGTACCCCCTAAGGCTAAACCCACTGTAGCCTACAAAGCTACAACATATATAATGTTTGACAAAAACACTTGCACCACTCATCCCCTTGAAGGTCCGATTTGTGCCTGCGTTTTTTCTTTGCATCTCTGATCTTCCTGAGAGTTGTGTGAAGGACATCTCAATGTGGCCGAAGCCTGACATCATCGCCCAGGCTTGTGTGGAAAGTGGGGCTGTGCGAGTCGTGCAAATGGAGTCGTTGAAGCTGTGTCTTACTGATTCACTCCCGCACATTGAGACCTGGAATAAGGTGGCAACGCGACTGCGAGGGGCGATCACTCGGCACGGGAAGACCGTAGTGTTCAGATTCTTTGGCATTTTTCGCTCGATTGCGGACATGCCAAAGGAGGTGGAGTGGGAGGACATCCCAGAGGCCAAAGAACCTGTCAGTCTATAGAAGGCCTACGAAGCTCACCCACCAGGTAAGTGGACTCTGGATCTCAGCCCTAAATACTGGGGTCACCACCCGCTGTACTGGGTGTTGTTCGGATTCGGTGCTACATGAGGGACCCGCTAAATCTAAATCCGCAGTCCCTAAAATGTTATAACCTTCCAATTTGAGTTACCACTTATCCGCAGGGCACTACTCCCTCACGTGGCATTGCGATGCCAAGGGCATGCCATTTGCTACGTGGGAGTTCGAGTTGTTTATCTGCACAGCGTACGCGAGGTGTTTGGATCGGAAGGTGCTGCGCTTTATCCTTACACCTTGGCGTATGCTCTCTACGTGGTATGTCTTTACATGCCACAACATTGTATCATAACTCTACTATCCATGGCTGCGGGCATTTCTGTTTGTTGTTACTGGCAGCCCTTGACATGCTCTATCATTCTCGTTATGATGCAGGACGAATACCCCATCCTGCATTACAACAAGGGAAAGACTGGCCTCCTAACCACGGACACCCCCAACATTCACAACGTTGAGAGAATGTGCGCCATTGTGCGCAACTGGCCCCAGTGGGCGGGACGTGAGGACGTGCCCCAGTGGATAGAGGAGCAGTGTCGAACTTTACTGAAGCTGCTCTTGCATCTCCTTTCTTGGGCATCTGTAAACCGTTGGTTATGCCCTCCCTTCTCAGTCTTCATTTCACTTTTCCAGACTCACTCTTGCCCGTGACACCCACTTTCACTCTCTCTCTTCCCTGACTGAATCAATCCACTTGCCCCCTTCCGGGACCCGGTCTGCTCCTGCCCCGGGTCTTCGGGAACTTCGATCATCTTTTTCCCTTTTGCATGTGCTACGTTGGTGACGTGATCCTCTCGCTGCTCTCCGTCCTCTGCTTCCAGAACCAGCACCCCTGAACTGCGCACTTCCTTTACTCTCCAGCGTTCACTCGTCAGGCCCACGTCCAGTGTGTCTTTCTTGGCTTTCCGCAGATACACGTCAGTTCCTCTGACCACCTCTGGGCCTCGCGCCACGCCTTGCTTTCCCAGCCTCTATCTATAGCGGTGAGCATCCCTTAGCTGGGCCGTGTGCAAGTTCTCCAGGGCTAGCGGTAGCAGCTTCTTCATGTACTCCGCGCGGCAATGTGCTAGCGCCGCCCACGCCTCCGGGTTCTCAGCCTTGACCACCTCTGTCAGCACCTTTGGAGCTCCCATTGGCAGGACGGGTTCCTTGCCCAATAGCAGATTGTAAGGGGATAGATCCTTCAATGCCACCTGCTTGCTGAAACGATACCCCGCCGCTACCCAGTGCAGATCCTCATCCCAGTTCCGCTTCCTCTCCTCCCCGTACGCTCGTAGACCCCTCTTTATCGTCTGCACTATGTGCTCTGTGAGCCCGTCTGCTTGTGGGTAATACCGCGACGTCCGTCGATGCATGATCCCCACTTCCTTCAGGAGCTCCCTTGAACTCTGTTCCTTGGTCAGTCAAGACTTCTCCACACGCTCCGAAGCTGGTCAGCACCTGATCTGTGAATGCCTCCGCGATAAGCTCTGCACTCTTGCTGCTCAACGCTCGCACTTCCACCCACTTGGATAGATGCTCCATCATGACCAGTATGTAGCGCTTGTTCTTGCGTGTGAGTGGTAACTCTCCTGCCCAGGTCTCCACTTGTAGCCCAAATCTCGGATGGGCAGAGATTGCAGCTCTTGTCTGCCCTGCTCGAGATGCGCTCGGTTCCTGCTGCAGGCCTTGCATTGTTCCACCACTTCCCTGACCTCCCTCTGCATCCCCGCCCACCACCAGCCCGCTCGTGTCACTTGGCTCCCGCACCTTATACAGCACCGCCACCTTTGCCTCCTGCACGCACAGCGTGCCTTCCGACACCTTGGAGCCGAGATTCTTCTCGGTCTTCTCTCCGAAGCGGCACTTGCCATGGTGGCAAATCAGTCCCGCCGCCTTGATCGCCCCAAGCACCTTCTACACGTCTTTCATGTGAGATGATCTGTCCTTGCTGAAAACGATGACGCCGTTTATGTAGCATGCGGCGCAATTTATCCCCCTGAGCACTGTGTCCATAGTCTGCTGAAAGATGGCAGATCAGTTCTTCATGCCGAACGACATGAACTTCCATTCGTACTGGCCATCTGCTCCGTGAAAGGCTGTCTTGTGCATGTCCTCCTGCCGCACTCGAATTTGATTAAACCCCTACCTAAGATCCAGGGTGCTGAAGACCACCGCCCCCACCAGCTTGTCGAAAATCTCTTCTGGGGTGGGCATGGTGTACTTGCCCGCCCTTGTTATTTTGTTGAAGTCCCGGTAGTCGCCGCACATGCGTCGGGAAAGTACTTCGCCCGTCACGTCTTTTCTCGCCGCTACCACCGTCGCCGCTGCGTATTCCGAGGTCGATCTCTGTACGAGGCCTGCATCCAACAGCTCCCGGCACTTCTCCTTGCAGACCTCCTTGTCTGCTAGGGACATCCTCCTCCTTCTTTGAAACGTAGGCACCTCGCTGGTGAGCTCGATCCTTAGCTCTCCCACCTTGCTTTTCCCTAGCTCCTGCAGGGTGTAGGCGGAGGCTGCCCGATGCGCCTATAGCACCTCCTCCAGGGCTCCTTTCTCCGCCTCGCTGAGCCCTTCACCCAAGGCCCAGGCCGGCTCCTCCTGTGCCTTCTCCGTGGGTACCCTCTCTTCTCCCGTGTCCTCTGGAACTTCCAGCACCATGTACGCCTGCGTGTAGCTTTTCTTCGCCGTCCGACTTCGGTGCCCCCCGTCACTTAATGCTCCCGGCGGCCACCTGTTGCGGCAGATCGACCATTCAAGCCTGGTACGCTCCTCTCGGTTCCTGCTTCACGAAGCGCACCGGCAGTTGGCCTCCCTCCTCCGAGTAGCGTTGTCGGTAGACCACCTTCTCTTGCCATGTGCAGATTGTGGCCCCGATCTTGTAGATCAGGTCCATCCCGACGAGCAGGTCGTAGTCCTCTGATCCTGAGACGCCGCAGCACAGCCAAATCTCGCACTCGTCTTTCTCGCCTGGCTGTAACACGATCTCTACTGGCCTCTTCGTGCAGGGCAGCCACTTCAGCTCTCCCCCTTCAGCCGTCATAACCAGTATGCCTCGTGCCTGCAACCTTTCAGGCTCGCTCAACAGCATTTGCTCCGCGAGTCCCTTGCCGATCAGCACATAATGGGTGCCGGTATCCACGATGGCCATCTCCACAGATATTCCTCCCACCGATATAGCTCCCTTGGCCACCACCAACACAGTCGATTGGCACACCAGCCTCTCGCACGGATGTCGGTACGCTGACTCCTCCTGTTCCGGGTCCGGCTCACACCTCCATCCATCCACCCACAGATCCCGTGGTTCCCTCCACCGCACCGGGTTCCCGCCTCGGGCATCGAGAACGCCTCTCACGTGTCGCGTCCTGGCCATCAGCTCGAAGGAAGCTTCGGCGCGGCATTCCTCCTCTTCCCCTCCAGCGTATGTCGCTCCTTCTGGGGCCGGGACCTCCTCGAAATGTTCCAGCTGACCTTGCAGCCTCTTCATTTCCGCCTCGATCTCTTCTCGCTTGTTGAATCTCCCCTTCGGCGGCTTTCGGGAGTAGCAGTCTTCTTCCTTGTGGCCCTTCCACCCGCACACTTTGCATGTTGGAGCCCTGGGACAATCTCTTTTGAAGTGCCCTGCTTCACCGCAGACGTCACGCCGGGGCGCCTCCGAGCAGTCTCGCTGCAAGTGGCCGACTTGCCCGCAGCGATGTCACTTTCTTCAGTCTGCCCATGACTGCTCCTCCCCCCTCCTCGGTTCCTCCCTGCGGCCGGCTTCTCCCCGCGGCATGACCGACCATGCTCCTCATTGTGATTCGTTACCGCGGGCTTCTGCGCGCTCCAGCTCGTATAGCTTCTGCCCTGTCTCATATCGCCCGGCCAGCTCGTGGACTTGCTCCAGCGAAGACCTTGCTCTTAAGCTCCTTAACCATGTCCTCATCCAGTCCTCCCAGAAATTTCCCTATCAGTCGCTTGCTGTCAGAGCACTCCATATCCGCCGCCAGCCCCCTCAGCCGCCCGTAGTAACCGAGCAGGGATTCTCCCCGTCGACATGAGAAGGTAGCGAACTCCCGTATCTTCTCCGGCGTCTGTACCGAAAATTGCCTCTGCAGCCTGCGGACGAATTCTTCCGCGATCTCCCAGCTGGGAGGATCTCCCCGGCGATGTTCTCGTATCATCTCCGCCATTATCATTCTGTAGTAGGTCTCAGTTTCCCCACTCAGCGGGTTGGACAGGCCGCGGAAAAATTCCTCAAACTCCAATCCGTCTCTCTCCTAGCGGTAACGGCAGTTCTCCACTTGCATCAAGTAGTTTCGCAGATCCGCTCCTTCACCTTGCCGTCCCGCAAATCTCTCAGGCACTCAGACCTCCGGCAGGTTTGTGTAACGCCAGCGCGGATGACCTCACCCCTCCTCCGCTTCTAGCATCTGGCTCGGGCTTCGCTCATACACAATTAATGTAATTGAAAAAGTTTGCATCTGTGCTAGTAGAAAATTAGAAATTTAGTTTATCTGCTAAATAACCACCCGGCTGTATTCCTATTTTTCGGCTATATGAGGCACACACTTACGAGGATGCGAGTGGTTACCAAGACGCGAACCGTTTGCGACCAGTACTAATTTTTACGCGCGAGAGTTTGTACTTGACCGAATTTCGCCGGAGTCGCATACCTTGTGCACGTGCGAAAAACGCACAAAACACTTGGCTTTGTCGTGCAAGGGAATGAAGGGTTGAGGTGGATAGAAGGCGGTTTCCAGTGGTTTTGCAATAGTTGTAATAGGTAAAACTGCATGTTTAATGTTTGGCACCAACTCCTCCATTTCCCGCTCACAACTTTAGTTGTGAGTATCTTTGAGTTACCATTAGTACCCCGCCATGGCGTCGCCCTTCAACCCGCGCTCCCGCTGGAACCGCCCATTTGTAGTCCATTTCGCCCAGTTTTTTTTTTTTTTTTCTCCCGACGCCTCACGACTCATGCTACACGCGGCTCGCATCTAAGAAGGGCGTGCGTCCGGGTGTAAGGTAGATCCACGGGCCGCGAAAACAGCGCCGTTTTTCATTCTAGATTAGTTTTAGGGTCGCCTAAAAAGAAATAACGACTTTGTCTATGCACCATCGGATGCGCCGCGTGCCAACGCGTGGTAGATTGCGCGAAAGTGTCGCGGCTTGAGGGACCAGTGGGGTCGGTGCCGGTTTTTTTTTTTTTTTTTGTTTTTTTTTTTTTTTAATCCTTATTTTGGCCTTTTCAGTTTAGAGCCATTGATTCGCCCCCTCTTGCCACTGAGAGCCATAACCGTTAGTGCACTGTGGTCTTTGCATGCAGGTCCAGGGGATGATGTTGAAGACATTGCATAAATTTTAGACCAAGGTTGTTATTCATCACCATTAAGCTTAGATCACTATAGTTCTTCTTCATGCTTGCACCACAGGGTGCAGTAGATCCTCGTATCCACTCCACTAATCATGGAGTTTACATGTGCCTGACGATACGTCTGCACTACTGGACATGGCTCAACCGAGTTGTAGAAAGCACTCAGCTGCGTCAGAGAGTGCAAACCGCGTGCACGAGTTGCTCCATGTGCCGCAGCAAGTCCGCCTTGGACCACTAGTGGAGCACCATCTGCACAAACCGGTGTAAACCCTCCCCCATTTGACTTTCCGACGTCGGACGACAGCGATGGCGACGACGATGGCATAGAATTCTCAACAACGGATGCAACGAGAGATCCTACTCCACAGAAACTTCCATTTAACACAAATCTACCTTTGGCGAAGGCGATTCGGGGGTTTAATGGAGGCATGGGGATGTCGGCAACTGGCATTAATACCTTACTGAGCGTTTTGCATGAGGTCGGTTACATGAAGCCATCATACAAGAACAGCGCACGCTTGGCGAAATGCGAGAAGTCGTTACTGACGGAGGCTACGAGCACAGTGGAATGGAGAGCGGTGAAGGTGGAGTTGAGCAATGGCATGAAAGTCACTGTGCACGTAACCTCCATAGTCGATGCTTTGGTGGCGATGTATTCCGACAGCGCGAACAAGGACGGCTTTGTGGTCAAACCGGCAGCGGTCTACAGGTCCGACAAAAAGCAACGGATATACGCGGAGCCCGAGACGGGAGATGGTTGGATTAAGATGCAGGAAGAATGCTCGAGGGGTGGCGTGATCGCAGCGTGTATTCTGTACAGCGACGGGACAAACTTGAGCAACGACGGGCGCGTTATGGGGCATCCGGTCTATTTCACACTCAGGAATTGTTGGCAACCACACAGGCATCGGATGGTTGCTATGCTTCCGCCAATTCGAAACGTGGACTCGCGGACAGACAAGGGGAAGACACATCACCGCGAGGTCTTTCAATTGGCTATAGATATGGTTCTTGAAGAACTCAAGAAGGCATCTTACGCGTAAGTGTTTCTTGAGTGTGCGGGTGAGTGTTTTTCAATCTATAAGGTAGGAGTGCGTGTGCTACAAGTATGTTGTATGGCTACAATGAGATCTTGCATGCTCTTCTCGTGTACACATGCACATCCCCTCCCTTATGATCGTATCTCTCCCATGTTCATCACTTCTTTGACTCTGTGCGGTGGCATTGTAACGGAAGATCCATGGGGGAGGACTCAAGTGGTGTTTCCCGCTGTCTACGCATACGTGGCCGATCACCCGGAAGCCTGAGCGCACCAAGGCTTCAAAAGCTATCGACACTCATCCCATCAAGGTACGTATGGATTTCTATTGCGTTTTGTTGTATGTGTGTGTGTGTGTGTGTGTGTGTGTGTGTGTGTGCGCACGTATATTCAAGCCTCCTTATTTCTAACGCCGTCCCACTTCGAATCTGCGTGCGTATGTAACTCTATCTTGGTTCCGTGAGCTTGATTTTATGCGTGATACCTATGTTTCACTCACCCGCCCTTACGCAGATAGCCTTGTGGGGTTTCAGAGGCGGACGTACCCTCGTCGGCAATCCATATCGTGCATTACTTGTCGAGGTGAATACTAACAATGTCAGCCTCAACAGTGTCAGTTTCATGAACTGAATATATTTTTGGGATCTACGCATCGGGAACTCTATCAAGACACCAACATTGTGCTCACATAGAGAGCATTGGGTCGTCAAGTATTTTCCCGCGTGATCCTGTTCTTCAGTCAATGAACTGCACGTGCTTATCAAGACATTGCTCTGTTCGTCCTTACGAAGTCAAGACGGTTCCAGCACAATTTCCATGGGAGCAAAAAGAGAACGACGCTCATGCAAAGCAAGGCTGCAAAATCAAGTGCAAGATCATTACCAACCGAAATGTCTTCAGATTATCGTCATTTTCTGCCATTCAACATAAATCAAGACGACAGCAGCATCGCAAGTCTCAACGAAAGAGACAGATTGAAGTTTTTTCGTCATCGCAAAGCATGTCGGGGGTGCATCACGATTTTCCTATCGAGGTCAAAGATGCTTCTCGTATTACAACTCTGGTCGACGCAATGACACCTAAAGCCAGATCAAGGGAGTTGCAGATGAAGAGAGTGGAAGGTTACTCTGACTTAATGATTCGGAAAAACAGGAGGTTTGAAGTCGAAGCTTCCGACGCTGAGAATTTCTCTACGCTACAAGAGGCATTTCTCCATTTGGAGGATACCGACGAAGTCGCCAGATCGTTTCCGCACCATGAAGCAGGGCGAGCTACTGGAGGTGCTTTTCTCTTTGAAGGTGCTTTGCTCTCTGCTGTTCCCATCACACCACTCACACAATCGGCTCGAATGGTTGCAACGAAGATACGAAACATCTGTTCCCAAGGCCCTGCCAGGTCCCCAGCAACTTCGAAGCAGGGCAATTTTTGCTGTAACCCAAGGCAGGGTCGGAGCCAACCAACCAAGGCTGAAGAGCCAAATTCGTCACCAAGGCCCTGTTCAGCAGCAACGAGCCAGAGCCAATCTTGGCAAGGCAAGTTCAGAGCCAACTACTCAAAGTTGAAGCGACACACTCAGCAGCTGGATACAGAGGTGTTTGTGGCAATGCTGAAGTGTGCCAACGGCACAATGGGAGTCTATAGCGGGCAGATAGAAATTTTTAGGCGTTTAGTTTATAAGCCTGCATAGATATCTGAGAGGGTACGGTATACACTACCAATGCCCTCTAGCTACGGTTACGACCGACGGTGTTTTTGCGTTGTATAATGCATTTTCACCTACAAAAAAAAAAATTACTTGTCGAGGTGATGCACGCAATCGACCTTGGGGTCTTCTTGCACATCGTATCCTGCATTCGAGCATATTACGCTCGAGATCACGAGTTTCTATGTTCGCTACATTGAGTTGCAGTGGATTGTCACTGACACTCGAATTTTGGGTTTCCGTATTCCATCTTCCAAGAAGGGCGGTTACTTTGCAGGTGCTGCGCGGTTTCAAGTGTTTGAGCATCGTGCGGTGATGCAAGTGATCACGATCGTGCTTGCCAACTACGGCGTGCCGAACTCGGTTGTTGGTGCGGTAGCGGCATTCGTGGATTGCTACATGCTTGCGTCCCGGCGTTGATACCACAACTCCAAGACGCTGCAAGAGCTTGATGTGGCCATCAAGAGGTAAGGATCTTTCCATCGTTATTGGTTGTATGTTGGTTTGTATAGTTTTCATTTTTATTTGTAAACGTTCTGTTCCCTTGTGTTTAATATTTGTATAGCACTTTTCTTGATTGTCTTTGTGTTGTATTTGTGTTAATTTTTTTACAAAGCGCCATTGTGTTGTGTTCGATCAATAAACTTCATGCGTGCTACTCCCTCCTACAGGTTGATTCCACTATTGAAGGATGTGTTCGCGGGCCTTTAGAAGTCGTAGTTTGACATCACCAAAGTGCACACACCATTCAATGGGGGGTGCCGACGCACTGTAGTGCCAACATGTACGAGTACCTTCATCAACCGCTTGTGAAGTGCGCGTACCACGCAAGCAACAAGAGGGATCCAATCCCCCAAATTGTGAAGCACGATGTGCGAATGCACATGCTTCACGTGCTTCACGCATCGGAGGCACCAAGCGAAGATGGACCAAAACGGATGGTTGCACCTCAAGAGCTTTGTGCTTATGTGTGTGTGTGTGTATGTGTGTGTGTGTGTGTGTGTGTGTGTATGTGTGTGTGTGCGCATATGCGTATGCATGTGTGTGTGCGTCTGTGTGTGTGCGTGTATGTGTGTGTGTGTGTGCGTGTGTGTGTGTGTGTGTGCGTATGCGTATGCATGTGTGTGTGCGTGTGTGTGTGTACGCGCGTATGTGTGCGTGCGCGTGTGTGTGTGTGTGCGTGTGCGTGTGTGTGTGTGTGTGTGTGTGTGTGTGTGTGTGCATATGCGCGTGTGTGTGTGTGCGTGTGTGTGTGTGTGTGTGTGTGTGCGTGTGTGCGTGTGTGTGTGTGTGTGTGTGCGTGTGTGTGTGTGTGTAACTGGGCGTATATGTTGTGGGGGTGGTGTGTGGGTATGCATGTTTCTCATGCATACATCTCTTTCGTCGTTGGAGTTTCATCTCATGTTGAATGTGTTTGGGAGTATGGCTTTGACATTGCATTAACCCCGAAATTTTTTTTTTTACGGCCAATTGTGAATGACCATGCATTTCGCAGGCTATGGAGAGTGGTTACAACACGCTTGCAGCCACCAGCTTCAGTGTAAGCTGGAAGGAAAGCCTTGCGGATGGGTGTGACAAGTGGAAAGCGCATGCGTTGGCCGCACCAGGTGACATGACCAAGCTCGCAGGGCTGTTGGAAGACAAAGCCGAAGAAGGCGAGGTACTGAATCGTACTATACGTGTGAAGAACGGCATGGCTATCCTCGGCGACGAGGATTTCACCAAGTACTCCAGTCAGACACACTATGTGCGAGCGTGCGCGTCTTTCGGCGACAAACCATGGTTCAATGATGTAGCAGTGCTTGGTGAAGAGGAGGTCGCGGCTGCAGGAGGTGAAACAACAAAGCGTAAGGTGATATGATATGGAAGACTTCTGCTGCTATTTACCATTGACGTGTACACGCCAGAGACAAAGGCGTTTACCAAGCACGCCTACGCCTTTGTCTGCTATTTTAGAGCCACTGGTGTATGCTTGGGAGGCAGGTGATAACGAGTACTGACTGCTTGAGCTTAACAGCATTCTGCGTGTAGCTCATATGGTTAGGATTGGTGAGGGGCTCTTTGTGATGAACAAGTTCAAATTTTATTGATAAACAATTAACATAACTCATCCAGCACTGTAATTCAAATTTGGTAAGCAACACCTTATGAAACGAAACAGCTTGATATCCTCTTTAAACCCCCAAGTTTTGATTGGCAAGGTAACACTTCACCAGTGCATTGTTGGTGATATTGCGCGATGCCAGTAAGCATTAGACAGTTGCTTGCTGGCATTCTGCCGCGCAACTGGGTGGCTTTCGCGCCTAGTGCACAGGTGACGCGCAGCTGTACTGTCTGCACCGTACCATTGTTTACCTTTGTCTGGCTCAATGCACACTATGGCAACATTGGCATGGGTCCTTCGTGCCAGCTTTCATCACGTCACCTTGTCAAAATGCATATTGCTGTGTAGGCTGTAGTGGGGTACTCAACAGAGAGTACAACCCTTTTAGGGTTTCCCTTTATGTACTCCCCATGCCTGCTAGTGCAACCCCCTACCTTCTTCTATGATTCTCGTTCAGTATTCTGACATGGTCTCAGAGCAGGCTCGTTCCTAGAGCCTTCTTCCATTTCTGCCCGTCGCGCGTCGGGATTCTGACACACCTGTGAGTTGTCAGCCTTCCAGCGACTTCGACAATGTTGCGAGCCTCACTGGCAAGATGCCGCTCAATTATTGGACTTTCGTGCCTCCCTTTCCACGCGTGGCAAGATCCACGTCACTGTGCTTCTTGCACTGTCCTTGCTAGCATAACAGTTTGTTGTTCAAGGGCGTCGTTGTCGTGTTGTCATACTTGTCTTTTTTGGGACCATACCTTGCCAGATACATTGCACCGATGTGTGCAGTGTTTTGGCGCATTTCAAGGACACGTTTGTTTCCAAACAGAGCGGGGTCGCACATTTTGAATATTATACTTCGTATGTTCTGTGTGCTGCTGTTCGGTACTTATCTAAACAATGTCGGATCCTCACCTCTCCGCTACCACCCCCCCCATCAGTGCCCACCTAGTCCTTCCTGTTTCCACTCTTCCTGTCCCCTTTCTCTACTCTCTTCCTTCTTCCTTCCTATGTCTCTGTCATCCCCCCCTTCTCTTGGTCTGAGGTATTTGACCTCTCTCCCTCTCTTCGTTGTGGTTCCCTTTTTGCTCTCTTCCTTCTGCTACTCTATGATGAGCTCTCAGCTCCTTCACACACGTTCACCCAATGCCTATGGCTTCTCTAGATTGCCTGCCATATCTCCCTAGCAGCACTGTCTTGCTCGATCTACAACAAAACTTTCGTGTAGTAAGGGAAACATACAAGCAATGAGAATTGCTAACCGGGGTTCCTCCTATTCTACCAGCGCAACCTCCTCCATAGCCCATTCCCCTCATCGTAGGCTACTCGTGTTCGGCTGAGAGCCTCTATGAGCAGACTTGCAGCCGTTGTGCTTCTTGCCCTCCATTCGCGACCCTAGCTACTCTGCCTCCAGCTGCTGACATCCAGTTCCAGCTGGTTCCCTGTAGCAATCTTGCACAAACTCGAAGCAAACACGCATGCACACACACACCCATCCCTTGCCAGCAATCCCCCGCCTTCCAACTGTCGCTGCCTTGTCTCCCGCCTCTGCTTCCCGTCTTGTCCTTCCCTCATCACGTCAGTGCCACCCCATTTGCCCCTTACTATCTTCCAACCCTCTGCCTCGGCATGCGCCAGCCCCATCCTGACTCCTCGCTATGTAAATGACTCTTGACCCTTTGCCTCCCATCCCCTTTAGCCACTGTCTCACTTATGTACAGTATATACAATATGTACACCTTCCCCTCCCTTCCGTCCTCTGTATCCCTCACATTCACTCAAATGTGACAGCTGCCGGATCCTCACCTCTCCGCTACCCTCCCCCCCCCCCCCCCCCCCCCCCCCCCCCCCCCCCCCCCCCCCCCTCAGTACCCACCCAGTCCTTCCTGTTTCCACTCTTCCTGTCCCCTTGCTCTACTCTCTTCCTTCTTCCTTCCTATGTCTCTGTCATCCCCCCCTTCTCTCGGTCTGAGGTATTTGACCTCTCTCCCTCTCTTCGTTGTGGTTCCCTTTTTGCTCTCTTCCTTATACTACTCTTGCCCCCTGCCTTGACCTCCTGCTCGCGCCCTCGCCCTGGTCAAGGGACCCGCGTACGGGGCCACCTGTCCCGCGCCACATTGGTGATGTGGTCCAACACACGCTTCCCCTCGGCATCTTCTAACACCAGCACCCCTGACTCTCTCACCTCCTTTACCTCCCACCTCTGCTGCGACACCCCCACGTCCAATCCATCCCGATTTGCCCGCTTCATATACATTGCCTGTCCCTCTTGCACCTCCGGCTGCCTCCCTTGCAGCTTACTCAACTGGCGCTGCTTGTAGCGGTGTATGTCGCGCAGTTGTGCCACCTTCAGACTCTCCATAGCTGTGGGTAACATCTTCTTCAAGTACCTGGCCCTGGCATCCGCCAGTGCCACCCACTTCTCTGCGCTGCCTGCAGCTACGCTATCTGTAATCAGCCTCAGTGCGTCCACTGGCAGGATAGGCTGTTTCCTGAAAAGCAGATAGTACAGGGACACATCCTTCAGCGCTGCTTGTTTGCTGAACCTATACCCCGCCATCACCCATGCCAGTTTTCGATCCCAGTCCCCCTTGTTCGCCTCACCATAGGCCCGCAGACCCTTCTTCACAGTCTGCACCAGTCTCTCTGTCAGTCCGTCGCTCTACGGGTGATACCTGGAGGTCGTCCGGTGTTGGATCCCATTATCCGCCAGCAGCTCCTTGAATTCTCCCTGGAACTCTGTGCCCTGGTCGGTCAGCACTTCTCCGCACGCCCCGAACCTCGTCAGTACCATTTTCTCGAACGCTTCAGCCACCGCCCCTGCTGTCCTGGCCACCAATAACCCTGCTTCTGCCCACTTGCTCACGTGTTATATCATGAGTACGATGTATCTTCTCCCCTTCCGTGACAACGGCAGTTTTCCTGCTATGTCTAGCGACCAACAATAACCCAGCTAAACTATGTCCAAGGGCTGCAACTCCGCCTGGCTCTTCAGCAGGCTTGCTTTGTTCCTGCAGCACAGCTCACAGCGCTCCACCCACTCCTTCACCTCCTTGCGCATCCCCGCCCACCACCATCCGATCTGCAGCAGCTGCTGCGTCCTCAGGGGCCCGTAGTGCCCTTGTTCGTTGTGCACTTCTCGGATTATTTTCTCTCTCTCCGCTGGTGCTGGCACCCTCTTCCACCTATCCTTCGTCTGCAGCTGCACCTGGTACCACCTGTAGTGCCGTCCCCGCGCTCTGGCTCTCGCTCTTGCTCCCCCATCCTCTGCCGTTTCTCCCTTAATCCATGCCATCGTCGCTGCATCCTGCCACACATCTGCCGGTCCCTGTAACTGCTGCCTATCCTGACCCTGCTCCCTCACCATCGCTGTCAGCGCTACAAATGGTCCCCTTTCCTCCTTCCCTCGGCCAGGTTCGTCTTGTGGTGGCTTCCTCGACAGCCCATCCACATGCTGCATCGTTTTCCCCGGCCGATGCTTCACCGTGAAGTCATATTCCTGCAGCTTCATCGCCCATTGTGCATTCTGGCCTGTTAACGTCTGATTGTGCATCAACCATAGCAGCGGCCGATGATCTGTCACCAGAGTTAAATGCCTCCCTTGCAGGTACACCCTAAATTGCCCCACCGCCCATATAGTAGCCAGCCCTTCCCCCTCATATGATGAGTAATTCGCCTCTGCCGGGCTGCACGTCCTGCTCGCAAAGGCAACTACCTTCTCCATTCCCTTCTCCGTTTGGCTGAGCACTGCTCCCATTCTCGCACTACTCCAGTCGGTGTATAACACGAATGGTGCTTGTCCGTCTGGGAGCTTCAGCACTGCTCCCGCTTTCACTGCATCCATCAGTCCCCGCAGAGCAATATTAAAGTTTTAGAGAAATTCATAGAGGCAGCGTCGACCCTCGTTTGCCGTGGCTGTGCAATCAATTGAACGGCAATCACAATGCATATTCAGCAGTGTTTCTCAATTATCCAGGTATCTACCACAGTTGAGCCCTGCTAGTAAGGGCCACAACCACAACCGAACTCTCGCAAGGGCGCCTTCGCCAATACCAATTCTGGTCTTCCCTCAGCAACTTGTGCAGTGGGGCCGCCTTCTTGCTGAAGTCCGCGATGAATTTGCGGTAGTAGTTGAGAAACCCTAGCAGCGCCCTCGGCCCGGTCCTGTCTTTAGGTCTCTCCACTCTGTCCAAAACTGCCACCTTGGCTTTATGAATGCTTAGCCCTCCCCTGGCGATCTCAAACCCCAGGTATGCCACGATGCTGTGCCCGAAGTGGCACTTTCCCGGGTGGCATGTCAAGCCCGCCGCTTCGATTGCTGAGAGAGTTGCCTCCACGTCTCGCACGTGCGTCTCTGCATCAGGGTTGAAGATTATCACGTCTTTGATGTACCACGCCGCTCCCTTCACTCCTCTTAACACTGCATCCATCACCCGCTGGAACTCCGCCGATGCATTTCTCAAGCCGAATGGCATGTAATTCCATTCATACAGTCCGTCTGGCCCATGGAAAGCGGTCTTTTTCTTATCTTCCTCAGCTATCGGAATCTGGTTAAATCCCTGCCGTAAGTCTAGGGTAGAGAACACCCAGCTCCCCTGCAACTGATCGAAGATTTCCTCCGCCATTGGCATGGGGTACCTGTAGGTGGCGGTCACCTTGTTCAGTCCCCTGTAGTCCCCGCACATCCGTCGTGATAGTACGGTACCTGTCAAGTCCGTCCGTGCCGCTACCACTGTGGCTGCTGCATAATCTGATGTCGATCGGCGAATCAGCCCTGCCGCCAGAAGCTCCTGACACTTCTCCGTGCAAATCTCTATGTCTTGCGAGCTCATCCTTCTCCTCCTCTGGTAGACAGGCACTTCGTTGGTCAAAGGCAGGTGCATGGTGTACGTCCTGCACTTTCCCAACTGCTGCAGTATATGCGCGAATGCCGCTGCATGTGTCCGCAGGACCGCTTCCAGCCACAGCACCATTGCTTCCCCCATCGCCTCACCGATGTCCCAACGTGTGTCTGGCCCTCCTGGTTGTGCCCCCAGTTGTATCTGCCCTTCTTCTTCTCCCCTCTCCGTGCCTCTGCTTCGCATCCTGCTGTGGTTTCCTCCTCTGCTCTCGCTGCTCTTACCGTCTCCCCCTTGTTCTCACCTTCTTCCTCCTCCACCTTGCTCACCATGTAGGCTCTGCTGGGCCCCAGAAAAACTTCATCTGGGTCTGGAATCCATCTGTCTGTGGGGTCCTCCTCCTCCTCTGAATCCCAGTCCATCTCCGGCTCCCCTTCCCATCCTTCTCCCTCCTCTTCCTCTTGTTCAAGGTACCTCCCCGGTATCCCTTGTGGATCGCTCAGCCTCTCTGCCCTCTTCTCCAGTGGCCCTCCCTTCTTCCGCATCTCCCACGCCTCTTCCTCCAGGCACTCCAGCAAAGACTCAGCCTCCTCCTCCTTGGCCTCATCATCTCTTGTCTTCGGGTTTGCCCTCGCTGCATGATCCCTTCTTCGTTCCAGCCCATTCCTTTCCAGGTGTCGGTCCATGGTGCTCACTAGCCAATGCAGAGCATTCAAATCCATGGCCCTTCCTAGCGCTTTCCGCCTCTGCACCTCCGTCACCTCTGCACTCGCCGTGGCTCCTGCCAGGAATCCCATGGCTAATTCACGTTCCAATGCCGTTTGTTCCTCCCAGACTCCCTTCAGTCGATCAAACACCATCCCGGGCCCTTCCACTCCCTCCTTCATCCTGAAACCTTCGTTCGGCTTCCTCAAACGCCACCAATGTCGGCCACGCCTCTTGCGGTTTTCCCACCTTGTTGCACGAGTACTGGGTCTCGTGGTCAGGATAGCGCACGGGCGCTGGCAGTCGCGCTGGCTCTAGGATGTCTGTAACCAGCTGAGGTCGTGGGCGCTCCATCAGAGACAGTTCGTACTGCAGTATCGCCTCCGGCAGCATGTTCTACCAGTAGCGGCGCGGCCAATGTGCACGACTCCCATTCTGCGCCGCATTCCAGGCGACTCCTGCCCCCAGCTCTCCCCTGATCTCTGCTTCTGCTCTCTTCACTGCTTCTCTTCCATCATCTCTGGTGTCTACATTCTCTATGATGTAGGCCACTTCTCCCTGCTTCCGCTTGATCAGTTTCAGGATCCTGACCAGCTCCCTCAATAGCCCGCTCCTTGGGTCTTCCATTCCCCTTCCTTCTCCTGCTCAAGACATCCCCTGGCACTCCCATCCTGCGATCACCAGATCAATGTGCCCCCAGCGGCTTAAGGCCTCCTCATTCACATCTTCTACGTGGTGACAGAGCCACTCCGCCCCTCGCTCTATTGCGCCTTCGTAGAGCTGAGAGGGGTACCTCTCTTCCAGCTGCTTAATGTGATGCCAGCACATGATGTGGGCTGCTTCGTCGTTCTCCACGTAGATGTATTTGCTCACACTCAGACCTGCCTCGAGCACTGCTCCCAACCCCGTGCTTATGCCTCCGAACACCTCCAGGAGCACGATGGGCTTCTGGAATGCCCGGCTATCCAGGTGCAACTCCTTCAGGCTTCCACTTTCTCCCCAGTGCTGTCGGTGCTGATCTCGCTGCCGCCTCTCCTCCTCCAACTCTTCCCAAGTCAACTTTCCCAACTCCTGCTCCGCCGTCTTCACTTCCACCTGATAAGCCTCCCTCGGTTCCCGGCGGATGAAATGCACTGGAAGCTCCGCCAGCGGGCCATCGTATTCCCAGTAGGTTACTCGATACAACAGCTTCTCCTCCCACATGCATATCGTCGCGCCTATGCTATAGAGAAACTCTACCCCTAGGAGCAAATCGTAGTCTTCTGATGGTGAGATTCCGCACTGTAATTTCGCCGAGGACTCCTCCGGACTCCCCTGCCTTATCATGATCTCCACGGTCGCGTGCGTCTTCGGCATCCACTTTGTTCCCCCTCCCTCAGCCGTCATGAATAGCAGTCCTTCTGCTATCTGCCTCTCTGGCCTGTCTAGCTGCAGCAACTCCGACAACCGCTTTCCAATCAGCACTGGGTGCGCGCCCGTGTCTATTATTGCCTGCTTCACTGGCAGGCCTCCCACTGTGATGTAGCCCTTCTCTGCGACCAACACCGATGCTGCACAGCTGAGCCTTTCCAATGGGTGACGCCGCGGTGGTAACCCCCCTCTGGCCTCTCCTGCCTGCCGCCTTGGTCCAAGCTCGCGCTGATCTTTCACGTGCTGCCAGAGGTGCCTCTTGTCAGAATCCCAGTCACTAACCACTGGGATAAAAGGGCTTGTTTATATAGCGGGTGAGTGCGCCCATAACCCCCCAGGCCGACGTGCCTGTAACCCTTCCCTAGGATCATCGGGGATCCCCAGTGGACCTCTGACACCCCCCCGCACTGGGATGCCCGAAGTGCACACACCGGGAATCGAACCCGAGACCTTCGCTCTGATACCATGTCAGAATCCCAGTCACTAACCACTGGGATAAAAGGGCTTGTTTATATAGCGGGTGAGTGCGCCCATAACCCCCCAGGCCGACGTGCCTGTAACCCTTCCCTAGGATCATCGGGGATCCCCAGTGGACCTCTGACACCTCTCTCATGGCCTGAGGCCCAGCTCTTCTCTGTCTCTTGCTGGCCTCGCCATCAAGCAGAACTCCTGCTCGCTGCCCTCCTCTTCTTCTTCCTCCCTTGCCACCATGGACGGCTTCCTCTCTGCTCCCCGTTCTCGTTCGTCGAGTTGCGCTCGCAGCCTCTCGATCTCCGCTCTCATCTCTGCCATCTCTCCCTTCTCCTTCGTGCCTCCCTTCCTTGAATAGCAATCCCGTTCTGCGTGTCCCCTCCTCCCGCATCTATCATAGAAGGGCGCCTCTGGGCATTCCCGCCGCAAGTGGTCTTCCTTGCCGTCGATGGAGCAAGCCGGGGGGTTGCGGCAGTCCCGCCGCAGGTGGCCACCCTTTCCGCAATTGTGGCATTTCCTGGCATCCCCCGCTCCTCTCGGCAGTTTCTCGTATTCCACGGGACTCGCACTCCAAGACGGCCTCCTTCTGTCCACTGCTCGCTCTCCCGTCCGCTCCACTTCAAACAGGCGTCTCCCCATCTCTACCCTCTTCGCTGTCTCATATGCCACCCGCAGTGTTGCGGCAGCCCCCATTTCAAAGATCTTCACTTGCATGTCCCGCTGCAACTCGTAGTTCAGGCCCTGATCTCCATAGTTCATATCCTCTCCTAGCTCCACAAGCCTTCCATGGTAGGGCAGAAGGGATTCTCCCGTCCTTCGCTTGAAATCCTGAAACTCTACCATGCGCTCTAGCGTCTGCAGCGGGAACTGCTCGCGCAGCATCTCAAGAAATCGCTTGGTAGGATCCTGCTCCCCTGGCCTCCCCTGCTCCGCCCAATCCAGCAGCTCTCACCGACATATCCGGTAGTAAGCCTCGGATTCGCCTGTCAGAGTATTGGCCAGCCCTCGGAAGAACTCATCCGCGGCCAGCCGATCTCGCTCCCAGCGTGCCCGTAGGTTCTCCAGCTGCATCAGGCAATTCTTCAGTGACGGTCCCCGGCGCGTCTCTCCTGAAAAGCGCTCCGGCACTTCCACCTTCGGCAACATCGTGTAGCGCCATCGTGTCAACGATGCCTCCTCTTTGAAACCCTGCCGCGACGCGCAGAGCTGATATGTCCCCTCGTACCCCTTTCTTTCTCCACCTGTCACCATCGCATCTTCACGGACGGGCTTCTCGCCACCACCCTTCGTTCCCTTCGGGTCAGCTTCTCGCGGTTTCCCGTGCTCCCCATCTGAGCCCGAGGCTCCTCCTATCCTCGGGTTTTCTCCACCTTCAGCGCCTTGTGCTTCCGTCTGCGTGCCCGTCACGCGCTCGTTCTTTTCCCCGTCGTCCATTGCTACGAACCGATGCTTGACCGCAAAATCTAGTCCAGCACGCCAGCGTTCATGCTTGTGCGGGTTGGTTTTTGCCTCGTGGGCATGCTCTACTCCAGCTGATTGCTTGTATGTGATGAGCTCTCAGCTCCTTCACACACGTTCACCCAATGCCTTTGGCTTCTCTAGATTGCCTGCCATATCTTCCTAGCAGCACTGTCTTGCTCGATCTACAGCAAAACTTTCGTGTAGTAAGGGAAACATACAAGCAATGAGAATCGCTAACCGGGGTTCCTCCTATTCTACCAGCGCAACCTCCTCCATAGTTCATTCCCCTCATCGTAGGCTGCTCGTGTTCGGCTGAGAGCCTCTACGAGCAGACTTGCAGCCGTTGTGCTTCTTGCCCTCCATTCGCGACCCTAGCTACTCTGCCTCCAGCTGCTAACATCCAGTTCCAGCTGGCCCCCCGTAGAAATCTTGCACAAACTCAAAGCAATCATGCATGCACACACTCACCCATCCCTTGCCAGCAATCCCCTGCCTTCCAACTGTCGCTGCCTTGTCTCCCTCCTCTGCTTCCCGTCCTGTCCTTCCCTCATCACGTCAGTGCCACCCCATTTGCCCCTTACTATCTTCCGACCCTCTGCCTCGGCATGCGCCAGCCCCATCCTGACTCCTCGCTACGTAAATGACTGCCTGACCCTTCGCCTCCCATCCCCTTTAGCCACTGTCTCGCTTATGTACAGTATATACAATATGTACACCTTCCCCTCCGTTTCGTCCTCTGTATCCCTCACATTCACTCAAATGTGACAACAACTCGCAACAAAGTTAAGCGTTTTAATCATCTCGCACACCTAGTGTTTGACGTATGGTCCCTTCCCCAAGTTCTATGCTTGCTTCAGTGCTCTGTCACTATTTTTTGGATTGGTGTATTGAAATGCTTGTAAACTAGCTCAGGGTGAACCTTCACGCTGTCAAAACTACCCAAACAAACATGCCTCATTCTCCTCGATTCCAACCACCCGCGCTTCTCCCTCCGTATCCAACCAGAGCAGCTTCTCCCCATTCCCAACCAGCCGAGCTTCTCCCCATTCCCAAACATCCTCCTTGTTCCCAAACTTCCTCCTCGTCCCACTATTTTCTGCCTCTTGTTCAACTACATGCCCTATGCCTGTGAGTGGGCACTTTTGGAAACATGGCGTTACGTGTGCTAGCAAAAACAATGGAGCTGCAGCGTAAGAGATCCCGAACATCCAACAGGCAGCTCGAAGAATTTCTACTCCTGCCCAGCAGGTGGGTACAGCGAGTGCTCGGCCTGAGGAACCTCCGCCTCTGCAAGACCTTGAGGCAATTGCGGCCGAACACACAGCTGACAATGGCGTTGCCTCTCCCCATATGCTTCGAACGCCACTGCACCGGTAGTGCAACGTGCCGCAGCTGCAAATGTCATCGCATCTGCTGGAACTGGCGGTACGTTTTTACTAATTACTCCTGTGCGTCTAAATGTTTTGTTCATTGTTGTTGTTGTATCATCCGTCCGTATTTGAAACATTTAAGGTCTTTAACCTTGTGCTCTTTTGTATTTAATCGCCCTTGTGTTTTCAAGGGTGCACTCGTCTGATCGTGATGTTCATCACCCCGAGGCCAACTCGTATAACCACATCGACGCTGCCATACGTGGCGAGCTGAAAGAAGTTCGCACTCTGATGCTACGAATTGAAAACCGTCTTCGTGTAGCAGATGAAATCCAACAAACTCTGGCTTCTACTGTCAAGAATCTTCTTGAGATCGTGCACCAACCGAGTTTGTGCACTGAGAAAACCATGGAGGTAAGTTTCTTTTTTGTGGTTATTATTGCATCTTAGTTTTTGAACCATCTTCTAACCATTTATTTTCTATATTTGTAAGATGCTTGTAAGAAGGCCTACGACAATCTGCTAAAGGGCTCGGATGTCTCCCAGCGAGTCATTTACCTCGATGAAGATCAGTTCAAGGCGGCCGTGGTGGTGCGCCTTGCACTTGAGCCCGAAGACTTCGAGAAGTTTAACGACTACTGGAAGAAGGGCGAGTGGGCGAAGAAATGCACGGATATATGCAATGGCCGGCGGGGGAAACTCGGGAACAATTCCTAGAAGGCAATATTTAAGCTGCTGAAGTACCGTAATGGAAGACTCGTCAAGGACTCCCTCGAAGATCGGCGCGCATATGTGCGGGCACACGTCTCCGGTACGTTTGTTAACTGATTGTCATTGGTCTTGTTATAAATGTTTTCTCATACCTATGTTTTTCTTTTTACAGAGGAGTTTGGCCTGCCGTGGCATGCTGAGGAGGACAAGCCGTTCTGTAGCGAGGCGTTTTTAGCTGCTGCAAGCAAGTGGCAGAAGAAAGAGGGGGGTGTCTTCTCCCTGAGCATTGATCAGCTGTGCTACACAATGGTCGCAGTGAAACATGCTTCTTGATAACGGTTTTTTGAATGTTATCAAACATTTTATTTTATTTGCACTGGTTTTGCTAGACAGGTGGAGTTTGAGATGTTATCTTGTGATCAAAGTAGCATGCTTTCTCATTCCGAGAACAATACCCGTGAGATGAACAAGAGGAAGGCCCAGGTTGAGAGCTGGGTCCGTCGTGCTAGCATTCCATTAGTAAGTGGGTTTTACTATTTTGGAGATGTTATTGTTAGGGGTTGGCAAATTGTTGAGGATGTTAAGCTTGACTTTGCTGTAGAGCATCTGTAGAATGTAGTGAAGTTTTTGTGACAGTCTGATGTTTCCTAATTTCTAACCAACATCTTTTGGAAGCGTTAATTGATAATTAATATTGCAGATTTATTATTTTGCCTGGTGATAATAACATTCTTGTATTGTATATTGTCCAGATCTTGAACAGTGTAGTTATCTCAAATAAAGGCAGCTCGCTTTGTCACCTTTCTATTTAGGAACAAATATCCACTAATAATTACTCCGCCGCTTTTTAGCTTAAGCATATTGTTGTTACGTGGTAACCAACTTTCTAAAATTTGTTACGCGAGTCGTTACAACCAAACAGTTCAAGTCTCGCATGTGCGAGGGCCTTCTTTTCGACTCCGAAGGTAACAAACTGGAATTGCTCGCCCCAACTGACATGCGATGTGCAACTTACACAGTGCAGTCTTCTCGTAGGTTGGTTTCGGCACTGCGCAAGTTGACTGCAGGGTGGTTCTGTTGCCCCGCAATTACCCCCCTGTATTGAAAGTAAACTGACAGGACTTTCGAAATCGGGACTCACCATAGCTGGAAGCCACATTTCTTCGTGCGATGGAAGCGAGCGATTGAGTTGACTGAAACGACGCGAAAGACGGAAATTGACTCGCGGCGTCCTCTTGCGGAGGCTTGGAACTATTAGAAGAGTCAAGAAAGCCAACGGATTCGTCGAGATCAGCCATAGCCTGACTACCAGAAAGAAGGCAAATCCAGGAAAATCAGTGGAACGAATTTCTAGTGGGTGTCCGTTTGATCCATCTACAGATTACCATTGGTTGCTTGGTTAGAAGAGAGATGCAGCTCAGCAAAGAAACAGAGGATTCACGACGCGATATGAAAACGGTAGCTAGACTAGATACCACTATATTCTATGCGGAGGAGTCAAGGAGTTTTGCGTGTCAGGGCGTGGAAAAAATTTGTCCAGTCATGGTCACTCGATTCACGAACCCAGAGTACTCCGACTTTGGCAGCACAAATATTCATATATCGCGTAGAAGAAGAAGATTATAGGCAAAATGAAAGCAGGCATATACATTACTATATGGATATCATAAAACAAAGTTATAATACAAGCAGCAGGCTTAACTAACTCTGATCGCTGGTACTCTTATGACCCGCAACTAATAGCTTGTACCTCGGCAACTCCTCCCTCTGTGGTTTTGCAAGCGAGCCAGATGATACAAACCAAGAAAAAAAAATCAGAGAACAAGGAATTCAGGGGAAATCAACAAAGTGATAACTGGAATGGCGCGTTGTGTTAACGCAAGCATGGCGGCGCGTGTATGGAATAGGCAGGTGAGTAGAACACACAAATTACAACCACTCAGTACACCTATTCAATGAAGCATATCACAAACAATACACCAATTTGTAACAGACACTCACTTGGCGATGGTAACATTGTTGTCGGGTCGGCCCCACCCCGGCGCCCATCCATAGCAATCCGCCTCACTCCAAAATCACATCATCCCACACGTGACCCTCGCCCCCTTAGCCCCATGAGGAGCGTCCCAGGGAATCTTCAGGGAACCCACGGCCCAGCCATTGGGGCGGGGATGTTGACACAGCCAGTGGCAGGCACTCACTTGGCAATGGTAACGTTGTTGTCGGGTCGGCCCCACCCCGGCACCCCCCATAGCAATCCGTGTCACTCAAAAATCTCATCATCCCACAAGTGACCCGCGCTCCCTTAACCCCATCAGGAGCATCCCAAAGAATCTTCAGGGAACCCACGGCCCCAACCATACAGAGCCCAAAAATTGTCCAGGTCCACCCTGGCTAATCAGTGTTGGAGCCTGTCTCACCCTGACTGCTTAGGGTAATTTTTTTGTTAGGCTGACAAATACAGGGTAATTTTTTTTCTAGGCTGGGTGTCAGTGTAACTATTAAGGTAGACTGATTTGCTGGGTAAAAGCAACATTACACGTTATCGCATACACAATTGTCAGCAAATTTAGCTGCCAAGTAATGTGAACACACGCACGAGGAGCACAGGCAGTGGTGGTGACATGGTACGGTAGGGGTGCTTTATTATGCCCTGCCGTATGCTCCAATGCAGGTTCAATGCAAGTTCCGTTCATTGTGCCCTGCCGTGTGCCCTGGCGTGCACGGGAGAGGATGACGGCATGCTAAGTTCACATTTTCTCAAGTGACGTACAGCTGCCCGTGCGCCTCGTGCCATACATTAATGCTGGCACACATATCTGCCTCGGAGCACGATGGGAGCGAGGGAGGCAGGAGCATTGGTGAAGGAGGGGTGGTTCAGGAAATGTACCTTTAGTGCAGGCGCCATTGACGAGGGATTGGGAGGCAGGGCAGGCGCAGAAGGGGATGTCATTGCTGTCCTCACTGCAGCAAGCAGAGGCCGGGCACTTCACTCCCTTGCATGGTGGTGCTGTAGGGGTGGAGAGGGTGGAGAGGGATGGAGAGCGATATTTAGGGGAGAGATTAGGGGATCAAAATGGGGATGCCATTGATATCAGCCTTGCTGTAAGCAGAGACAGAAGTGAAAGAACAAAATATATATGTAAATATATTCACCGCCCCACCCCCATCTTAGCAGTACAGCACTCACCCTGGCATGTGTTAGGTGCTATCTGCACGGTCCCTGTGGGACACACACACTTGGCCGCGGCAGACGTGCCATCACACACAAAGTCCCCGGGACAAGGGGCCGCGCCTTTGCATGGGTCTGCACGGATTGGTGGGGTTGGGGTGGGGAAAAGCAAGGAGTTGGGCGGGAGAGGCAATGTCGTGCCCGTGCAAGCATGGCGTGAAATAGTAAGTAACTACAAGTGGGAATGCTGGCATTGAAGGGTCTTAATGGGGAGTGGCACACATGCCACCCAGACGCCACCCACGTGCCACACACGCCACAGGCCACCCACATGCCACATTCCAACTCGCACCACACGTGCTTGTTGGTGCAACCCTACGGTTTGCACTCGGCTTGTTGTCCGTATGCGTGCATGCGTGTGTGCATGGAATGGTATGAGGGCATGAAATAATATATATTTCATGCTTATAATAGTGTGTGAATGATGAGTCATGATGTTGAATGTGTGTGTCGAGTCAATAGCGAGTTATCGCTAGTCGCGTGTTACGCGGTCATTTGTGTCTCGCGCGCGGTTTCTATTTTGTCGTGTGTCCCGTGCGCGGTTTCTATTTTGTCGTGTGTCGAACGTTCGGCGTGTCGCAGGTGTGTGCAACAGACCCATCAAGAACTCAAGGATGAGTTTATGGTGAAGAACCAGAGCCTTGGTTTCAAGATTCAAGTGATCTCGAAGCCCGGATAAAGGGTACACTTCAAGATAGTGAGAATAGTTACATTACAATGTGTAGTGTAACATTTCTCTTGGTGTAGGCCCTTGTGGAGGGTAGTTTCGAGACCCTTCTTGGTTGGAGACAGTGTGGCACTGTTCCATATTAGTGTACCTCGGCTCTAGGGGTTTGTAGGAGCTGGGAGTCGTTCCCAACTCGTAACTCATCCTAAATTGTTCTCTGAGACTATAGTGACTGTCGTAGTGCCGTTCGTTCAAACTGATTTTGCGTCGTCAATACTTGATGAAATCGTGCGATCTAAATTGCCTATGGTATGCGACGTCATGACGCTCCAAATCCAATTTGAATCAGGTCATTTGAAGTTGTGACTACAACGCTATGAACGTTTGAAACTGCTATACAAAAATCCGACTGTGCACTCTATTTTTCGTTTTAGGTAGATTTCAGCCTATTGTGACTAATAACAAGTGGTATCAGAGCGTCTTGGAGCAGCTTCGACCATGGCTGGACCTGAAGAAAGGGATGGCAGAGGTGCAGGTGTGGAGAAGCCCAAAAACAAGGCCAAGCGCGCGATTCAGCCATTGCGCCCGTGCAACCTACTCTTGGACCTTCTAGGGATGAACCAAGAGTGTTCGGGCTTGACAAGTTCAATGATGAAAACTTTGCTGAATGGTCCTTTAAGATGGAGAACATTTTTTACCACTATGACCTGCTGGAAGTGATGGAAGGAACGGAGAAGCGTCCCGAGAACGACCCGGAGAAGAGCCCGTGGGTGCGGAAGAGCCCAAAAGGCTATCTCCTACTTGGGCAAGCGTTGGGGAGCAACCAGATCCGTCACATCAAGCCATTCCAGCGTGAACCAGAGAAGAGATCAAAGGCATGGGCTGCTCTCAAGGGTGTACACACTCCTGCAGCAACGGCGGTAGCAGTGGTGTTGGAGCGGCAAATGGCAACACCACGAATTGAAGAAGATGAACCCGTGGAAGAAGGGGTGCAGAAATTCTTCGACTTGTTGACACGGCTAGTGGGAGCTGATTTAAACTACAGTGAGCTCCAAAGGAAGACCAATTTGCTGGCCCTACTCCCTGAGTCATGGTCCTTGCTCATCATCAACCTGAATCGTGACCTGCCCCGCCTCTCGCTTGAAGACGATAAGCGAGCAATCCTTCAAGAGGATTTCTGCCGCCGTGAGTAGGCGAGTGCGGATGGCGCCGAGGCAGCAAGCATCAGCCGGGGGTACGGCCGTGGAAGGGGCAGAGGACGAGGGGGAGGCAGATTTGGCAGCAACAACTTCAATGGAGGCCGCGGGAATGGCGGATACGGCAGCGACGACAAGAGCTACGGACGCGGTCGCGGCCGATTCGACAGCAAATGCCATTATTGCCACAAGAGCGGACACATGTGGCGCGATTGCTACAAACTCTAAGATGGATGGGACCCTGCTCAAAGCCATGAGGGTAGAGGAATAGGAGGAGGGGGAGGAAGAGGTCGTGGAGGCCGTGGCGGTCGCGGAGGTGGTGCTGCAAATATGAAGAATTAGAGACAACGAGAGCGAGTCGAGGGACTATCGCTTTCCGAGTCAATTCTTCTTCGTGTCAACACATGCACCGGCTGGACCAGAGAAAGATGAAGGCTTTGAGGAGCCTGCTGCTGTGGGGAAGGTGACCCTATACTCCCTGGACTATTGGGTGTTCGATAGCAGCGCTACCTATAGCATGACACCTCGCGCGGACTTGCTCACCGAACTCGAACCGTCACCGGTGAAGCATGTCAGATCGACGTTGGGATAGCGAGCAGAGGTGAAAGTCGTGGGCAATGCCATGTTCAAGGGTGAGAATGGGAAGATGGTGGGCCTCAAGAACGTGCTTTGGGTGCCCAACCTTGCTGCCAACCTGATTTCCTTGTGGCGATTGCGAAAGGCCAACATGGACATGAGCTCGAAGGGAGCTAAGACCTATACTGCAAGGCTTGGCGAGCGGATTCCTTGGGACCTTCGTGAAGAAAGGGATGGCTACAATGAGCTGTGGCAGATCCCTATGGTCCCTATGCCTAAGGAGAGTCAAGTGGCAGCAAGCGTCAGCACCAAGGGTGAAGCGGTTGGTAGCGGCGATGGCGCGAACGGTCGCGCAAAGGAGAACGAGTCCAAGAAGTGCAATCTTGGAGGGACCAGCAAGCAGTGTGAGATTAAGGAGAGTGGTGCAGCAACCAGGGAGCATCACAAGGGTGAGGAGAACCCCAAGGCAGCAGCGGAGGAGGACTACGGAGAGAGCATGTGGGGCACTATTGCGAGTGCGGCATTCTCCAATCCGACTTCGGCTACGGGGGAGTGTGATTGGCTCACCTTGCATCGGCGAATGGGGCATGTGGCCCTGCCTATTTTGCAGCAGCTAGTGAAGAATGAGATGGTTGCTGGCATACGTGTGAAGGGGGAGCCCGATGAGGTACTTGGCTGCCCGACGTGCATGCAAGCCAAGTTCATCTGTTTCCCGATTTCTAGTTCGGAGGCAACGGCTAAGGCACCACTTGACGAGGTGGTGATGGACGTGGTGGGCCCCTTCAAGCTAGGAGCTACTGGAGTAGTGTACTTCCTCACCATTGTGGACGTTTACACCCACATCACCTGGGTGTACGTGCTGTCCAAGAAGAGCGACGGTCAAGACCGATTTTCTGCCGATGGTGGAGCGGCAACAAGACCGTCTTGTGAAATCAATCCGCACCGATCATGGGGGAGAGTTCCTGAGCAAGGACTTCTCATTGTGGCTAAAAAAGAATGGCATAAGGTATTCCCTTACTATGCCATACTCCCCTGCAATGAACGGCATCGCCGAGCGAGCGAACCGGACAATCACGGAGACGGCACGCGGGTTGCTCATTGAAGCCGGGCTACCCGACTACTTTTGGCCTGATGCGGTGTGGAGTGCATGTGTGGCCAAGAACAGAGCTTTGACTCATGTGGGAGCAGACAAATGGGTGCCCTATGTGGAGTGGATTGGAAGGAAGCCGAATGTGGATATGCTTCGGGTGTTCGGGTGCATGTGCATGGCGCTTGTGCCTAAGCATCTTCGACACAACAAGCTTGGTGCGAAGGCGATATGGGACGTGCACTTGGGCATGGCTCAAAACAGCAAGGGATGGCTTCTTTGGGACCCATTCACCAAGAAGTTCTTGGTGAGCAGGGACTGCAAGTTCATGGAGAACCTGATGTACAAGGATTGGAAGGCGGAAAATGAGGCGAAGATAGGCGTGCGGTTTGGGGAGGTGAAGAGTTCCGGCTTGGAGCATGTGGAGCTGCCTTTGGAGCTGAGCACCAGCACCACCACCACAAGGCAATCTTCCCTTGTGAATGGGGGAGAGGAGGCCAAGGATGCTAAGGAAGAAGAGGAGGAGGTGCAGCAAGTGAACGAGCGTGCACCCGCACTCCCACCTCGCACTACAAGTGCTCCACGGATTCGAGTCACCCCGCAGCAACGCCAAGGCCTTCAAGTCCCTGCAGCTGAGGAGGAAGGAAGGGGCAAGAGGAGAGTTCAAGCTCCTAATTGGCTGACCTATGATGCGCCGGGAAAGCCGGGCAAGTTAGCCTTAGTATGAGATGACGAGGAAGGTGGCTACAAAGAGTGTGCCTTCGCATTCTTCTCTCCGGTGGAGATGCCGAGAGAACCAGCAACTCTCAAGGAGGCCTTGGAGAGTAGTGATGCTGAGGAGTGGAAGAAGGCAATGGAGAGCGAGCTGAAGAAGCATCAAGAAGAACGAGACGTGGGAATTGGTGGAGCTACCGGAGGGGCGTAAGGCGATTACGTCCAAGTGGCTCTTCAATTCAAGTCCGATGCCGACGGTAAGATCGAGCGCTACAAGTATAGGGTTGTGGCCAAAGGGTACCAGCAGAAGGAGAAGGTGGATTTTAAGGAGCTGTTTGCTCAGGTGGTGAAGCCGACGACACTGCGGACCCTACTCGCGGGAGCTGCCATCAAAGGATGGGTGGTGAAGCAGATGGACATGACAACCACGTTCCTCAACGGCGTTCTCGAAGAAGAGGTTTTCTTGGCGCAGCCAGAGGGGTTTGATGATGGTAGTGGCAGAGTTTTGAAGCTGAAGAAGGCCCTCTATGGGCTGAAGCAGGCCCCTAGATAGTGGTACTTGAAGCTGCGAGAAGTATTGGAGGAGATCGGCTTCACTCCCTCAACGGCCGATCACTCCTTGTTCATGCTTGGCGAGGGGGAGCAGAGGAGCTTCATGGTGGTCTATGTGGATGACATCCTCATCTTCTCACCCTTCTCTCACCTTGTGAAGGAGGTTATGCTGAAGCTTCTGGACAAGTTCAAGTGCAAGTCTCTTGGTGACGTAAACTTCTACCTTGGACTCCACATCGAACGAGACGTGGAGAAGCGGTGCATGCGGGTGCACCAACGCAAGTACCTGGAGGCCTTGGCTGCCAACTTTGGGCAGAGTGAAGGCCATGTGGCTACTCCCTTTCCTTCTGGGTTCAAGTGTGTGAAGGGACCAGAGGAGGAGAGCGTTGGAGAAGAGGAGAGGCGCCGATTTCACTCGTTGGTGGGCAGCCTCATGTACGCGGCAGTCAACACACGACGGGACGTTACGTTTGCTACCGGGCAGCTGGCTAGGGTTGTTCAATGCCCTAATGAGGAGCAGGTAGCAGCTGGAATGAGGGTGGCCAAGTATCTTGGCCAAACACCGACCGTTGGGCTGCAATACTCGGCGGCGGCGCAAAGGCGCCAAAAGGGCGCGGATGGTGTTGAACCCGGGCGTTTGTTCCTCACAGCCTTCTCGGATGCTTCCTGTGCATCAGAACCAGAGGACATGACAAGTGTGGGAGGCTTCATATGCTGTGTTGGTGGAGGTCCAACTGCTTGGGAGAGCAAGAATCAAGAAGACCAAGCATAGAGCACGGCGGAGTCTGAGTACATGGCACTCTTCCGTGCAGTACGCGAGATTGTGTGGCAGCGGCGTTTGTTGGCTGAATTGGGGGAGGAGCAGCAAGGACCTACCCCTCTCTATTGTGACAGCTAGGGTGCAATTTCACTTGCCAATAACCCCGTGCTTCACGGCCTCACCAAGCACATGAGGGTGAAATGGCATTGGACGAGGAGCATGGTGGCCGCGGGTGAAGTTGAGTTGCGCTACGTGAAGACGACGGGGCAGCCAGCTGACATGATGACCAAGAGGCTAGTGGATCAGCAGCATTGGAAGTGTTGCAAGCTGGCTGGGATGGCTCTGAACTGAGAGAGCAAGAACCCAAGGCCAACAACCGACGGGGAGTTTGTTGGTGCAACCCTACGGTTTGCACTCGGCTTGTTGTCCGTGTGCGTGCATGCGTGTGTGCATGGAATGGTATGAGGGCATGAAATATTATATTCTTCATGCTTACAATAGTGTGTGAATGATGAGTCATGATGTTGAATGTGTGTGTCGAGTCAATAGCGAGTTATCACTAGTCGCGTGTTACACGGTCATTTGTGTCTCGCGCGCGGTTTCTTTTCTGTCGTGTGTGTCCCGTGCGCGGTTTCTATTTTGTCGTGTGTCGAACGTTCGGCGTGTCGCAAGTATGTGCAACAGATCCATCAAGAACTCAAGGATGAGTTTATGGTGAAGAACCGGTGCCTTGGTTTCAAGATTTAAGTGATCTCGAAGCCCGCATAAAGGATACACTTCAAGATATTGAGAAAAGTTACAATACACTGTATAGTGTAACATTTCTCTTGGTGAAGGCCCTTGTGGAGGGTAGTTTCGAGACCCTTCTTGGTTGGGGACAGTGTGGCACTGTTCCACATCACTGTACCTCGGCTCTTGGGGTTTGTAGGAGCTGGGAGTCCTTCCCAACTCGTAACTCTTCCTAAATTGTTCACTAAGACTATAGTGACTGTTATAGTGCCGTTCGTTCAAACTGATGTTGCGTCGTCAATACTTGATGAAATCGTGCGATCTAAATTGACGCCAAGACGCTCCAAATCCAATTTGAATCAGGTCATTTGGAGCTATGACCGGAACGCTATGAACGTTTGAAGCCGCTGAGCGAAAATCCGACTATGCACTCTATCTTTCGTTTTAGGCACATTTCAGCCTATTGTGACTAAAAACAGTGCTCACCAGGTTGGCACGTGCTGCTATTGACTAGCGCTTTGCCCCACGGACACAGGTAGACGGGCTTGCCCTTAACGCATCACAAGCAACATATTGCACAGATAGCACGCGCCACCCACACACCACACGCCACATGTCAGAGCTCATCTGCTTCACACTGCTTCTTCTCCCTCTCCCTTTCCTTCTCCTTCTCCTCCCCCTTCTCCTCCCTTATCTTGTTATTCCTCTTCGTATCCTCACTCTCCATTTTTTCAGACACAATCACACCCCGCTCCGGATCCCTCTCACCTTCTTCACTATAATCACTGCCATCCAGTTTCTTTATCCCTCTCCCGCCCTCGGAAATACTGCCGCTTTCCTTGAACCTCCTCTTCCTTCTCCTTCTTCTTCTCCTTCTCCTTCCTCCTCTCCCTCATCTCCCTCCTCTTCCTCCTTGTCCTCTTCCTCCTCTTCATCTTCCCCCTCACTCCTCTCTTCTCCCTCAAACCCTCCTCTCCCTTCTCTTAGCCCTTCCGTTGCGCGCCAAACTGCTGCTTCAACTGCTGCGCGCCGAGCCGCCTCTGCAGCCGTGAGAAGCTTCGCGGAGAACGACGGATTTGTCAGCCAATCAGAGTCAGGCAGGCTCGTACCGGGACCGTCATGCGGTGCCCCCTCTTGCGGGAACGCACCCGAAATCGGAAATAGAGACTTTGAGACATGAACTAGGACGCTAACGGACTCCGTCGTTCTACTGAAATTTGAATCACCTCTGTTAGCAGATTCGCCTCCCTGACATGAAACGGACATTCCAGAAGCTTGAGTCTGAGTCTGACATTCGCCGGTTTGCACCAGCCGCAGGATCAGTAGGCAGAGCAGCGTCGTCGAAATCTGCCATAACGTGACTGTCAATAATGAAACAAGTATTATTTTAGTCTTACTGGTGTAACAAATTTCGAATGAGTGTCCATTTGACGCATCTGCAATCTACCATTGATTGCTAATCGAATGACGGGAAAGAGCGACAACTCGGCAAAGAAACAGAAAGTTTGCAATTAAAAAGCGTAAACGGAAAGGGTCAATGCTAGAATCTAGATTCTAGAACGCCGCAGCGAGGCGAAGTCGAGTAGTTTTGATTGTCAGGGCGCGGAACGCAATGTCAGGACAGAACCTTTACAATAGTTCATAATTTTTACGGTAACACAAATAACATTAATAGATAATATACTCGACACATAGAAAATAGGTTTACATTCCAGCAATCTAGTGGAAACAAATTATAAAATTAAGTAAGCTCAAAATTTCGATGACTGCTACTTTCATGACCTGCAGCTATAGCTCTCACCACGGCAACTCCTTCCTTAGTGGTCCTGAAATGGGTCCGGATAAAGACAAATGTAACAAACTGGGAACAGAAAATAAGTTCAAAAGGATAAGTCTGGGGTAAATTAGGAAACCACTAGCAAGCATAAGCAGAGCGTGTATGGAAAAGGCAGGCAAGCAGGACACATACAACTTACAAACACTAGCAAAAAAGACCAATTAAGCATATAATTCACTTTCCAAATTAGACACTTACGTTGCAATGGTAACATTGCTTTCGGGTCGGCCCCACCCTGGTGCCCCTCCATAGCAATCCGTGTCACTCCAAAACCACATCATTCCACAAGTGACCCTTGCCCCCTTAGCCCCATCAGGAGCGTCTCAAAGAATCTTCAGGGAACCCACGGCCCCAGCCAACGGTGCGGGGATGTTGACGCAGCCTGTAGGATCGTCGGTGTTGGGAGTGGGGCCTCGGAGCACAATGGGAGTGCCAGTGAAGGAGGCGTGGGTGAAGAGAGTGATGCTGGTGGTGACAGTGGGGGGTCCGGCTGGCATGGAGAGGGGAAGGGAGGGAAGGAAAGGAGGAGGGGAACACGGGAAGGGGGAGAATAAAGGGTGTAAATGAGTCAGCATTGAAGGCGATTATGGAGTGGGGGCTCGGAGCACGATGGGAGCGAGGGAGGCAGGAGCATTGGTGAAGAAGGGGTGGTTCAGAGTAATGTACCTTTAGTGCAGGCACCGTTGACGAGGGGTTGGGAGGCGGGGCAGGCGCAGAAGGGGATGTCGATGTTGTCCGCCCTGCAGCGAGCAGAGGCCGGGCACTTCATTCCCTTGCATGGTGGCGCTGCAGGGGTGGAGAGGGTGGAGAGGGAGCGATATTTAGGGGAGAGATTGGGGGATCAAAATGGGGATGTCATTGATACCAGCCATGAGGAAAGCAGAGACGGAATATATATTTATGTATATATTAACCGCCCCAACACCATCTTAGCAGCACAGCACTCACCCTGGCATGCGTTGGGTGCTATCTGCACGGTCCCTGTGGGACACACACACTTGGCCACGCCAGACGTGCCATCACACACAAAGTCCCCGGGACAAGGGGCCATGCCTTTGCACGGGTCTGCATGGATTGGTGAGGTTGGGGTGGGGAAAAGCAAGGAGTTGGGCGGGAGAGGACATTTTCCTTTGCCCGTGCAAGCATGGCGTGAAGTAGTAAGTAACTACATGGGGAGGTTGGCATTGAAGGGGCTTAATGGGGTGTTGCACGCATGCCACCCAGACGCCACCCACGTGCCACACATGCCATCGGCCACCCACATGCCACATTCCAACTCACGCCACACATGCCACACATTCCACGTTCCAACTCAAGCCACACATGCTCACGTGCTTGGAACGTGCTGCCATTGACCAGCACTTGGCCCCGCGGGCACCGGCAGACAAGCTTGCCATTCACAGCACCACAGGTGGAAGTGGAAGGGTAGAGCACTTGGAAGCAGGGGTCTTGAACTGCTGAGGGGGGTGTAGGATGGTAAAAGAGGGAGTGGAGGGAAGTTGCTGAGGGGACTCAAGGCGAGCAGGCAGGTGGGCTTCCCATTCACAGCCGCACAGGAGGTCGAGGAAGGGCAGAGCACTCAGAAGGACAAATCTTGAACTGCGGAGTTATCAGTGGGGTTGCCAGTGGGGTTGTCAGTGGGCAAGACTCCTTACGGTTTAAGGACAATGACGTGCGGATTTGTGAGCTAACGATAAGGCAGCTCGCCCACAAAGTTGCCAGCGGGGTAATAGTTACACGCCCACACGTCACCGCCATCGCCACTTCTCAATACCCGTTACACACCGCAGGGTAGCTAGCACTTGCAGACTGACCATAAGGAATCTTGCCCACGAAGTTGCCCGCGGGGTAATAATTGCATGCCCACACGTCACTGTCCTCGCCACACGACGCCTTGCCAAACCCCACCTTCCGGGAGTTGTTCCATATCACCTGCACGGCAGGGCAAATGATTGTACGGGAACAGACAGAAGGACCTTTGATTGTTCGAGATCATTGTTCAGAGCATGTTACAATTCTACCCGTTTCTGAGTTCGAGAGCCAGATGTTCCAGATCATATGCAGGGCAGGGCATGAGTCAAGTAAACTTTTGAGTTACATACATATCTATACACAAATGCATGTATATCTACACATGTATATATATACATGTATGCATGTGTATACAGATATATACATTTAACCATCCGCATAGAATCACGCCTAAGAGGCATTTCCTATTGTCAATAGCAGCCACTATTCACTACTCACAAAAGCAGTCATAAACCAAGCACTGCCCACCTGCGTGTAGTGGCCACATCTGCCCTAGTCACCATCAATGCAGCCAGTAGGGAAGATGGCCGGGGCGCGCTTGTACTACTTGCCCTCGCCCACCCACCACTCCAGTCAACTCAAAAGGCACCTGAGAGGTTCTACTTACCTGCGTGCATGCTTGCCTACCCCCCCGTCACCACTGATGCAGCCGTCAGGGAAGTCAGCCGGGGGACGCTTGTACCACTGCCCCTCGCCCACCCACCACTGCACTGCATCGCTGTTCGATGCCCACCCGGCCGGGCCCGCGCCTGGCAGGTTCTGCCCCTCACAGTCGCCCATACCGCCGTGCTCCAACCCGCAATTGTTGTGGTTCGCGGTCTGTTACAGCGTCTGGTCTCCGGTCTTCCGCCGGTCTTTGATTCGCTCCCCCGTTCGCCTGCGCCGCCGTGCACTCCTTGCGTTGAGGATCGGCTGCGCGCCACTCGTCACTCCTCCTCCCTTCGTCCGGCCACTGCTCCCTTCCAGACCCTCCACTTGGACGTCTGGGGCCCAGCCCCTCGTGCTGGGCCCGAGCGGGAGCGCTTCTTTCTAGTGGTCGTTAACGACTACTCCAGGTACACCATGGTGTTTCCTCTAGCGAAGAAGTTTGAGGTCACTTCTGCGCTGATCCGGTGGCTCTTGGCCACTAAGGACACTCGTGGACATCGCGTTATCTCCACTTTGATCGTGGGGGTGAGTTTCGCTTCGGCATGCTTGCCGGATTCTGCGGCGAAGGGGACATCGCGCAGTCTTGGACGCTGCCAGAGTCCCCATAGCAGAATCAGGTTGCTGAGCGCCGCATTGGCTTGGTCATGGATATTGCCTGCACCTCCATGATCCATGCCCGTGCGCCCCATTTTCTGTGGCCCTACGTTGTTCACTACGCAGCCCACCAGCTGAACCTCTAGCCGCATGTCTCGCGCCCGGGGGCTTCATCGACCAGTCTTTGGACAGGGTCCCCTGGTGTTGGGTCGGCCTTTCGTGTCTGGGGCTGCCTTGCACTTGTCCGCGACACCTCTGCGGACAAGCTCTCGGCTCGCGCCATCCCCTGTGTCTTCCTTGGTTTCCTAGTGGACTCCTCCGACTACACCTTTTACCAACCGCCCCTCCACCGTTTCCTAGACTCCCGTGACGTCCAGTTTGACGAGTCCGTGTCCTACTACACCCGGTACCCCTGTCGAGGTCTCCCAGTCCCTTGTCCTCTTTTCCTAGCACCCTCTCCTCCTCCTACTCCCGCTCCTCCGGTACCCCCGCCCCCCCCTGGTCCTGCCCCGTCTGGTGTGTCTCACGCTACCCCTCTACCCTCGGTCGCGCGTCAGGCCGCGTCTCCCTCCCCGCAGTCCTCCTCACAGCCCCCTCAGCAGCCGTCGGCACGTCCGGGACAGGTTACCGTGGACTCAGGAGGTGTTGGTGTTGGAGGTCCTGCCACTGGAGGTGCTAGTTCGGGGGGTGTTGGAGCTAGGGGTGTTGGCATTAGTGCTAGTATTGGGGTGCTAGAGCTGGAGGTGCTTGCACTGGAGGTGCTAGTTTTGGGGGTGCTGAAGCCAGAGGTGCTAGTTCTAAGGGTGTTGGAGCTTGCATTGCTAGTTCTGAGGAGACTGGCGCTGGAGGCACTACTACTGCGCCTCCCCACCGCCATGACACATGTCTCCAGGCGGCTCGCCGCCGTGAGCGTGAGGAGCAGGAGCGGTTGGAGCGGGAGAGGCGGGACCTATAGCAGTTGGACTTGCAGGAGCAGGAGGAGGAGCAGCAGCAGCAGTGCGTCGCAGCAGCAGCTTGTGCAGCAGCGGCGGCAGCAGCAGCAGCATCTTGTGCAACAGCGGCAGCAGCAGCAGCAGCAGCAGCTGTTCCCTCCTGTGAGTGGCCTTCGGGCCCTTGGTCTTCCTTCCTCTCCTCCTGTCCTCTCACAGTCTCTACCGCGTACGGTCATACGTTTCCTCCTCCGGACTTGACTCTGACTGTTTTCCCTCTCCTTCGGTCACCGTCGCCTCCTCCTGTTGCCTCGCACAACTGGAACACTCGTTGTCCTCGGCGTGCTCGTCCCCCATCTCCTTCTTACGACCTCCGCACTGTCTTGTGACGATCTAGTCCTCGATGTTCCCCCACTGTGTCTCTTTTCCCGTCGCCTCCTGAGTCGTCTCTTACAGCCTCCACCTCTACCCCTATCTCTGACTACTACCGTGCTGCTCGCCCTGTTGTCACACGTGTTCTCGCCTCTCTTGTCACGGACCCTCGTGCCTCTCCGTCGTCTGTCTCGGCTCTTACTGCTGCTGTCACTGACTTTGCTGCCACCCGCCGCCGCCACCTGCGTGGTGGCTGCTCCTCCTCCTGGTCCTCTGTCCACCAGGGGTGAGTTTGCCCTTGGCTGTGACGTCCTAGAGGACAGGCAGTTTGAGCTGGAGTTCTTGGCAGCCGCTTCCCCCTCTCTGTGTGCCATGCTGCTTTCCACTGAGGGAGACCCCGACGCCCTTGACATACCGACTCCTCGCACTTACCGCGAGGCAGTGTCAGGGCCGTGGGCCTCTCAGTGGAAGGCAGCCATGGACTCAGAGTTGGCGTCTTGGAGATCCACAGGCACCTACGTCGACGCAGTTCCCTCTCCGCCGGCGAACGTTGTCGATGGTATGTGGCTCTTCAAGGTGAAGTGGCTGCCTGGATCACCACCGGTGTTCAAGGCGCGCTATGTCGCGAGGGGCTTCAATCAGCGTGAGGGAGTTGACTTCTTTCAGACCTTCGCCCCGACCCCGGAATGACTACTCTTCGGGTGTTACTTAACGTAGAAGCACAGCGAGACTACGAGCTGCACTCCCTCGACTTCTCCACTGCTTTCCTTCAAGGACGACTACACGAGCAGGTCCTTAAGCGGTTCGGGCTTCAGCACTCCACCACACAGCCCACTCCTCTTGCCGTTGACCACAGACTCATCGGCCCTTTTTCTGACGAGCCCTTTGAGCCTAGTGGTCCCTACCAGAGCTTGTGGGCTGCCTCATGTACCTGATGACTTGTACGCGTCCGGACATCGCCTTTCCCCTCAGCGTTCTCTCTCGTTTTGTTGCGACTGGGAGACACCGTCCTGTTCACTGGAGAGCTGTTGTGAGGGTGGCGAAGTACCTAGCGACTACATCAGGCATGGGGCTTGTGCTTGGTGCGAAAGAGCCAGTTGTGCTGACCGGTCACTGCGACTCTTCGTACGCTGACAACGTGGAGACTCAGCGCTCGACCCATGGTTATTGTTTCAGCTTGGGAGCTAGAGCTATGTCGTGGAGGTGTACACGGTCGTCGTCTGTGGCTACGTCCAGTGTCGAGGCAGAGATCTACGCCGGTGCTATGGCTGCGCAGGAGCTTCGCTGGTTGACCTTCTTGCTCACTGACCTTGGTGAGCGGCCTCGCTCTGCACCGACCTTGTTCGCTGACAACAAGGCCATGATTCTCTTGTGTCGCGAGCCTCGACTGGAGAGTAGGGTGAAGCACATTGACTTTTGAGGTACTTCCTCCTACGAGAGCTGCAGCGTCGCGACCAGGCGCACCTGGACTGTGTGGCCTCAGAGGCCATTACTGCGGACATTTTCACCAAGGCCTTGGCGCCTGGTGACCACCACAGATTCTGTGTGCAGTTAGGACTTGTTGACACTGGTGCTCGCTTGTAGGAGCTTTGCTTTGCTTGACGTTGCATCTATATATATTTGTGAACTCTTAAACTGGCCTTGTGGCCATTTTGCTTGTGCTCGGAATGCGTGGTGATCTTGAGATCCACCCCGAGCTTGTCTTGTTTCTTATCTTGACTGGTCTTGTGACCGTTTGTTTGCCTTGCTTGCTTTGATGCCCCTCACTTAGCCTATGGGGGTGTGTCAAATGTTATACATTATCATAATAGGCTGTAGTGAGATGCAGTGTAGAGGGTACAACTCTGTCTAGGGTTGCTATTTGTATCACCCACCTTGCTAGTCAATCCATTCCGCTATGTGTCACTCTTAAGACCCTCACCAAGCCAAGCCCCCATAATGGTTTTGGGGAAGGCTGAAAAATTGTCGTGCGAATCTATGGAGAAAATTGCTTAGAATTAGCTAGAAAGGCATGCCGGTCTACATGAGAGAATACATAGAAACAAAAAACGCAGATAAATTAGCCCTTGCACTAAAAGTACTAAAAAAATGCGCGGGGGGAGGGGTTTGGGGGGGGGGGGGGGGATTCTGAAAGCCTGGTTCCCACACATCCTTCCCTGTCCTCCATTCTCATTTCTCCTTTACCCATTTTTTATCTAGCTTACATTGACATGTTATCGTCTATGTTCTCACAACATTGCCACTTAAACAACCAATCAAGTGGTATTTTCTTTTACCGGTTATAATGATGATGTTCATGCAAATTCCAACAATAAATTGATGCTTACGCATTATTATCAGATATAGTATGATATAATCTAAATCTGATAAGAATAACATTCTCTCACAATATTTGACATTTTCTTGCAACTTGAGTATCCCTGGGTAAAAAATCAATGCCTGTTATCAATGTGCGCCAATAGCGAATCATTCTGCCATACCCATCGTTAGAGCTGGTCCGCACCATCGGGTCATAACTGCATCAGGGAGAGATTCCTATCTGCACATTCGTCAGACAGAAGTGCATCAGGGCTATTCCAGGTATACCACGGCTTCCGCTGGTCCTTCGACAGGGCTGGTTCAAGCAAATGTCCCTCTCTTTCTCTTATCCACTGCTGCAGCAATGTTGATTTAATGCCACATTGACAGCGTTTGACGACAATAAAATATATTGTTCTGTTGTTATCGTACACCTAACGCGCTGCAGCGATGGCTCATATAATGCGCCGGTTGAGGCCACAGACTCGACTGTTTCTTGGCCTTCAGCGGTCATTTAGCTCCACAGCAGCCGAGACGGGTGAGAGGCCATACAATGCCTGTCGAGGTCAAACGCGTTTTATCAGCTGACCAGATGTCCCTCGATGAATGCGCATGCAGGGGACCCAAACTTTTTGGAGTCCGTTGATATTTATTTCGACAAGGCTGCTGCCATCTGCCATGTGCCAGGGGACATCCTGGGACAGATAAAGGTACTTTTTGCGAAAAAATGCAACTTTGTCCCGGGATATGTTCTGAAATCACTGTTGCTAACTATCTTGTATTGTTCGGGACTTCTCTAGGGATGCAACAATGTTCTCAAGGTTCAGTTTCCACTGAAAATGTCGAATGGCACGGTCGAGCTGATTGAAGGCTATCGAGCACAGCACTCTCATCACCGGCTTCCAGGTTAGCCTTCAGATGAGTTTTCTGGCATCACAGGATATGCAGAAGCTAACTTTTGTTTGCCTTGCCTTGGCATGCTAACTTTTCAGGCAAGGGAGGTGTCCGCATGGCGCCAACTGTGGACGCGGATGAGACCGTTGCCCTTGCTGCACTGATGACATTCAAGTGTGCTGTCGTTGATGTTCCGTTTGGTGGAGCCAAGGGAGGAATCAAGATAGGTAAGTAGTCCCAACAGAACGCATTCCTCTTGTTGCTGGGAAGACAATAAGAGGGCTGACTCGCCTTGTTTGTTTTGTCCACTACTGACCATATTCCAATGTACCGAAGATCCCAAGAAGTACTCGTCATTTGAAAAAGAAGCTATCATTCGACGGTACACCACGGAGCTTGTGAAGAAGAATTTCATTGGCCCTGCTATTGTAAGCCAACCTAACCTTTATGTTTCAAGCTTGTGCTCTGCAAGTAATGATTCTGCCTGACCTGTTACCTGACCTGCACCAATATTCGTATCTCAGGACGTCCCAGCACCTGACTACGGTACAGGACCACAAGAAATGGCGTGGATCAAGGTGGGTCTTTTGTCAGCTGCTTTCGCAGTATCGTAACTCAATCTGACCGTTTGTATGGCTGACTTTCAGGACACTTATGAGACTCTGAGGCCAGATGATCTCAATTCGTTTGCATGTGTCACTGGAAAACCCATCGAAGAGGTATGCTCATAATATGAACTTGACGATCAATACAAGTCTGAGAAACAACACTTAAATTCGTGAAAATGTGACTACAGGGAGGCATCCGTGGTCGGACTCAGGCTACAGGAATGGGCGTATTCATCTGCCTGAGGGAGTTCCTCAGCAGCAAGGTGCATACTACGTTGTGTTGAGTGTGCACATGCTATACCTCTCTATATCGTCTCTCACAATGGCTCTGCGGTTTTTGGACAGAACTGGATGGCAAAGCTGAACATGTCAACCGGTGTCGAAGGAAAGTCATTTATTGTTCAAGGTTTTGGAAACGTTGGTCGTCATACCATAGACGTGCGTTCATCTTCTTTCGTTTCCTGTTCCTTTTGTCCACTATGCAAAAAGGGCATCAAGGTAATGAGTTATGGCCCTCTCCTGATCGTTTCACAGGCTATCGTCACAGCCAAGGGAAAAATCACCGCCATTGCTGAGTATGATGGTGGCTTGGTGGATGAGACTGGGAACGGCCTTGACATTGAAGGCATCAAGCAATATCATGCACGGAATGGCACCATCACGGGGTTCCCAGGAGCCAAAACTGTAAGTACTCATTTGGGTTGCCAACATGTTCTCTCGGCCCAATATTGCTGTCCTAACTCTTGAAATTGGTGGTTGCAGGTCTCCGACCCATTCTCCCTACTTGAACTTCCTTGTGATGTCCTCATACCAGCCGCACTGGAAGGCCAGATCCACTCAGGAAATGCCAGCCGCATTAAGGTAGAAACCTAGTCTTTGACTCTTCAAATTCCAGCTGAATAGTTATGAGGACTTTATGTTGTGATTCGCGTGCAGGCCAAGGTTGTCGCGGAAGCTGCAAATGGTCCTGTCACTCCTCCAGCAGAGAAGATCATGGAAAGCAACGGAATAGTTGTTCTGCCAGACCTTTTGCTGAACGCGGTAATTATGAGAATCTTCGAAGTCCACGCTTTCCTTACATGCTTCCTTGTCCCGTGCTGCACGTCTCAACAAAGTACTTACTGAAGGCATTGCCTGTACTGCAGGGTGGTGTGACAGTGTCCTATTTTGAGTGGCTGAAGAACATCAACCACATTCGCTTCGGAAGGATGAGCCGGCGCATGGAAGAACGGGGCAAACAGGTGAGGTCCACTGAACTTTAGCGAAAAATACCTGTCAGATTTGTCACAGTTACGCACTTGGTTAATACTGCTCCAGTGTACTGAGGCTTTTTCTGTTCTCAATTCCAGGCCTTACTGGATGCTTTGGAGAAGGAAATTGCGACTGGTATAAAATTCACTGACGACACACGTCGTTCCATCATTAAAGGGTGCGTTTTCTTTCTTCTTGTGCTGTTTCCGCCATTTATTTTGTGTTTATGGCCAATTGTTTTTCATTTTTCAATGATGTATCCGTTTCAAGCGTTTGCTCGTTCACTACTTGAGCAGCAACACTGAGGAGGACTTTGTGTGGTCTGGCCTTGAGGAGACAATGATAAACGCCTGGGATGAAGTCAAACGGGTTGCTGAAGAAAGGGTAAGACAAGCTGAGATGTCTCAAAGTCCTTTTATACAAAATCAGCACATCTAACAATCGTCTCTCTGATTTCTTCAGGAGTGCAACTTCCGCACAGCCTCGTATGTGATTGCCATTGAGAAGATTGCCACATGTTACCGTGTCAGTGGAATCTTTCCCTGAGCCGTGCTCTATTGGAGAACCCGCATGTTGCCATGTCAAATTCTTGTGAAATTTTCGATAACCATGCCCCAGGAGAACCTAACGTTGCTGTAATTTTCTCCATGAGAACATCAATGTATTTGGTACATCTCATAGCATTAGGTATTTCTCATGCGAGTGAAGTAACTCTTGACAGATGCTGGAACATACAATCATGAATGGTGCACTACCACATTGATGTATGATGTACAGCAGACAAGTGGATTCTAGTACCAGCTTCTTTGACTGGTTATGCCTTAAAGTAGACCTAAAGCTAATGATGGCTCTCTGAACAGACCTCCCGGTGGTGAGGGAGAAATATCTGAAGCAACCGAAGGTTCTGAGGACACTGAAGCCTGAGAGGAGAGGGAAGGCTCACTGTCGAGGGTTCTCCCAGAGAAGAAGCTTGATGATGAATGCGGCGAGAGGATGCGGGGAGGTGGGAGAGAGTGGCAGTGTGGAGTGGCTGCTGTATCCCGAACCCATTCATGTGCTGAAAGGTGGTGATGAGGGGAGGAAAGGGGTAGTAAAGGGCATGCAAAACGAGAAACTTGCATCCCCTAAGGAAAATGAATGCGCCTGATATGGAAGCACATTGCTGAACGAACACTCACCATGTCCATAACAGAGCATGACCACCAAGGTTCACTGCATACCCAAGTGCTGCAGGTACCAAACAGCAAGAAAGAGAGTCACTCACCTAATGCTTGGCTTGTAGTGATTCGTCTAGTGGGGTCTTTGACCAGCATGGCTTGAAGCAGCTCTTTGGCTTCCTCGGAAACATGCTTCCAGCGTGCAGACGAGAAGCGAGGGGCTTTAGTTCGAATGGCATTGTAAATGGCCTCGTTTGACGCAGCCCAGAAGGGAGGCAGTCCGGAGAGCAATGCGTAGACTAGAACTCCTGTGCTCCACACGTCTGCTGGAGGGCCCCAGATGCCGTCTAGAGTCTCTGGGGCGAGATAGAGGGGTGTGCCATATAGCTTGCAGGAGGCAGCATCTGAAAGCAACGGGGTTGCAGCAGAGCAATGCAATGAGACAGGGTGGAAGGTGGGAAATGCAAAAAAAAAATGATTGAGCAGGTGATGTGAAGGCTATCCAAGTCCATCAGCAAGAAAAAACACCTAGAATTATCCTGAACGTGAAACTCCAACAGTCTCCAAGAATGCTTCACATCCCTGCCATCGCCACAACAACCCTGTCCCTCTCCCCTCCCATATTCTTCGCTGCCCCCCTGCTCCCCTCTGGCCCCCCAAGGAAACTCAGACGAAATTTATGAATCAGAACCACGCAGTGCCCAACAAACAGTTTGAAATCCCTGATGACTAACCAGGTTCGACGTCGGTGGAAATGCCGAAGTCCACGAGCTTGATCTGCTTGACACTGCCGGGCTGCAGCAGCAGCACGTTCTCCGGCTTCACATCCCGATGCAGCACCCCGCACGTGTGGCAGTGGTGCAGCGCGGCCAGCAGCTGGCGGCACACGGGTGCTGCCATGGACTCGGGCAGGCGGCCGTACTGGCGCATGAAGTCGAATAGATCGCCGCCCCGACACAACTCCATCACCAGGAAGATGCTCTGGCGGGCGGGGGGTGAGAGGGGGAATAGAGAGAGATGTGGGGCCAAGCGCATGGCATGCCATAGCACGGCATGCCATAGCACGGCATGCACAGACCGGCACAGCACGGCACGGCAAGGCACAGGATGGCATAGCATATCAAAGCAGACAGTTTAAGGCAGGCCGCGGCACAAGGAGGCTGACCTTGTCGTCCTCACACGCAGCATGCAGCTGAACTACGTTGGGATGCCCCGACACCACCTCCATTGCTGCCACCTCCCGCCTCAGATTCCGCGCCTCGTCCGCTGACTGCGCCGTGCACAGGTGGAGGTCGAGAGCAGCGAGAGAGGAGGGATGGGAAAGGGAAAGGATGGAGGGAAGGGGAGAGAGAGTGTCAGCACGGGGGTGATGGTGCAGGGGGGTGATGGTGCAGGGGGAGAGGACGAGCATGAGAGGCACGTGTAGGCAGGCCAGATGGCAGCCAGTTCCGATATGCTCACCTGAATGCCAGTTCCACTAGACTCACCTGAATGCCAGTTCCACTAGACTCACCTGAATGCCAGTTCCACTAGACTCACCTGAATGCCAGTTCCACTAGACTCACCTGAATGCCAGTTCCACTAGACTCACCTGAATGCCAGTTCCACTAGACTCACCTGAATGCCAGTTCCACTAGACTCACCTGAATGCCAGTTCCACTAGACTCACCTGAATGCCAGTTCCACTAGACTCACCTGAATGCCAGTTCCACTAGACTCACCTGAATGCCAGTTCCACTAGACTCACCTGAATGCCAGTTCCACTAGACTCACCTGAATGCCAGTTCCACTAGACTCACCTGAATGCCAGTTCCACTAGACTCACCTGAATGCCAGTTCCACTAGACTCACCTGAATGCCAGTTCCACTAGACTCACCTGAATGCCAGTTCCACTAGACTCACCTGAATGCCAGTTCCACTAGACTCACCTGAATGCCAGTTCCACTAGACTCACCTGAATGCCAGTTCCACTAGACTCACCTGAATGCCAGTTCCACTAGACTCACCTGAATGCCAGTTCCACTAGACTCACCTGAATGCCAGTTCCACTAGACTCACCTGAATGCCAGTTCCACTAGACTCACCTGAATGCCAGTTCCACTAGACTCACCTGAATGCCAGTTCCACTAGACTCACCTGAATGCCAGTTCCACTAGACTCACCTGAATGCCAGTTCCACTAGACTCACCTGAATGCCAGTTCCACTAGACTCACCTGAATGCCAGTTCCACTAGACTCACCTGAATGCCAGTTCCACTAGACTCACCTGAATGCCAGTTCCACTAGACTCACCTGAATGCCAGTTCCACTAGACTCACCTGAATGCCAGTTCCACTAGACTCACCTGAATGCCAGTTCCACTAGACTCACCTGAATGCCAGTTCCACTAGACTCACCTGAATGCCAGTTCCACTAGACTCACCTGAATGCCAGTTCCACTAGACTCACCTGAATGCCAGTTCCACTAGACTCACCTGAATGCCAGTTCCACTAGACTCACCTGAATGCCAGTTCCACTAGACTCACCTGAATGCCAGTTCCACTAGACTCACCTGAATGCCAGTTCCACTAGACTCACCTGAATGCCAGTTCCACTAGACTCACCTGAATGCCAGTTCCACTAGACTCACCTGAATGCCAGTTCCACTAGACTCACCTGAATGCCAGTTCCACTAGACTCACCTGAATGCCAGTTCCACTAGACTCACCTGAATGCCAGTTCCACTAGACTCACCTGAATGCCAGTTCCACTAGACTCACCTGAATGCCAGTTCCACTAGACTCACCTGAATGCCAGTTCCACTAGACTCACCTGAATGCCAGTTCCACTAGACTCACCTGAATGCCAGTTCCACTAGACTCACCTGAATGCCAGTTCCACTAGACTCACCTGAATGCCAGTTCCACTAGACTCACCTGAATGCCAGTTCCACTAGACTCACCTGAATGCCAGTTCCACTAGACTCACCTGAATGCCAGTTCCACTAGACTCACCTGAATGCCAGTTCCACTAGACTCACCTGAATGCCAGTTCCACTAGACTCACCTGAATGCCAGTTCCACTAGACTCACCTGAATGCCAGTTCCACTAGACTCACCTGAATGCCAGTTCCACTAGACTCACCTGAATGCCAGTTCCACTAGACTCACCTGAATGCCAGTTCCACTAGACTCACCTGAATGCCAGTTCCACTAGACTCACCTGAATGCCAGTTCCACTAGACTCACCTGAATGCCAGTTCCACTAGACTCACCTGAATGCCAGTTCCACTAGACTCACCTGAATGCCAGTTCCACTAGACTCACCTGAATGCCAGTTCCACTAGACTCACCTGAATGCCAGTTCCACTAGACTCACCTGAATGCCAGTTCCACTAGACTCACCTGAATGCCAGTTCCACTAGACTCACCTGAATGCCAGTTCCACTAGACTCACCTGAATGCCAGTTCCACTAGACTCACCTGAATGCCAGTTCCACTAGACTCACCTGAATGCCAGTTCCACTAGACTCACCTGAATGCCAGTTCCACTAGACTCACCTGAATGCCAGTTCCACTAGACTCACCTGAATGCCAGTTCCACTAGACTCACCTGAATGCCAGTTCCACTAGACTCACCTGAATGCCAGTTCCACTAGACTCACCTGAATGCCAGTTCCACTAGACTCACCTGAATGCCAGTTCCACTAGACTCACCTGAATGCCAGTTCCACTAGACTCACCTGAATGCCAGTTCCACTAGACTCACCTGAATGCCAGTTCCACTAGACTCACCTGAATGCCAGTTCCACTAGACTCACCTGAATGCCAGTTCCACTAGACTCACCTGAATGCCAGTTCCACTAGACTCACCTGAATGCCAGTTCCACTAGACTCACCTGAATGCCAGTTCCACTAGACTCACCTGAATGCCAGTTCCACTAGACTCACCTGAATGCCAGTTCCACTAGACTCACCTGAATGCCAGTTCCACTAGACTCACCTGAATGCCAGTTCCACTAGACTCACCTGAATGCCAGTTCCACTAGACTCACCTGAATGCCAGTTCCACTAGACTCACCTGAATGCCAGTTCCACTAGACTCACCTGAATGCCAGTTCCACTAGACTCACCTGAATGCCAGTTCCACTAGACTCACCTGAATGCCAGTTCCACTAGACTCACCTGAATGCCAGTTCCACTAGACTCACCTGAATGCCAGTTCCACTAGACTCACCTGAATGCCAGTTCCACTAGACTCACCTGAATGCCAGTTCCACTAGACTCACCTGAATGCCAGTTCCACTAGACTCACCTGAATGCCAGTTCCACTAGACTCACCTGAATGCCAGTTCCACTAGACTCACCTGAATGCCAGTTCCACTAGACTCACCTGAATGCCAGTTCCACTAGACTCACCTGAATGCCAGTTCCACTAGACTCACCTGAATGCCAGTTCCACTAGACTCACCTGAATGCCAGTTCCACTAGACTCACCTGAATGCCAGTTCCACTAGACTCACCTGAATGCCAGTTCCACTAGACTCACCTGAATGCCAGTTCCACTAGACTCACCTGAATGCCAGTTCCACTAGACTCACCTGAATGCCAGTTCCACTAGACTCACCTGAATGCCAGTTCCACTAGACTCACCTGAATGCCAGTTCCACTAGACTCACCTGAATGCCAGTTCCACTAGACTCACCTGAATGCCAGTTCCACTAGACTCACCTGAATGCCAGTTCCACTAGACTCACCTGAATGCCAGTTCCACTAGACTCACCTGAATGCCAGTTCCACTAGACTCACCTGAATGCCAGTTCCACTAGACTCACCTGAATGCCAGTTCCACTAGACTCACCTGAATGCCAGTTCCACTAGACTCACCTGAATGCCAGTTCCACTAGACTCACCTGAATGCCAGTTCCACTAGACTCACCTGAATGCCAGTTCCACTAGACTCACCTGAATGCCAGTTCCACTAGACTCACCTGAATGCCAGTTCCACTAGACTCACCTGAATGCCAGTTCCACTAGACTCACCTGAATGCCAGTTCCACTAGACTCACCTGAATGCCAGTTCCACTAGACTCACCTGAATGCCAGTTCCACTAGACTCACCTGAATGCCAGTTCCACTAGACTCACCTGAATGCCAGTTCCACTAGACTCACCTGAATGCCAGTTCCACTAGACTCACCTGAATGCCAGTTCCACTAGACTCACCTGAATGCCAGTTCCACTAGACTCACCTGAATGCCAGTTCCACTAGACTCACCTGAATGCCAGTTCCACTAGACTCACCTGAATGCCAGTTCCACTAGACTCACCTGAATGCCAGTTCCACTAGACTCACCTGAATGCCAGTTCCACTAGACTCACCTGAATGCCAGTTCCACTAGACTCACCTGAATGCCAGTTCCACTAGACTCACCTGAATGCCAGTTCCACTAGACTCACCTGAATGCCAGTTCCACTAGACTCACCTGAATGCCAGTTCCACTAGACTCACCTGAATGCCAGTTCCACTAGACTCACCTGAATGCCAGTTCCACTAGACTCACCTGAATGCCAGTTCCACTAGACTCACCTGAATGCCAGTTCCACTAGACTCACCTGAATGCCAGTTCCACTAGACTCACCTGAATGCCAGTTCCACTAGACTCACCTGAATGCCAGTTCCACTAGACTCACCTGAATGCCAGTTCCACTAGACTCACCTGAATGCCAGTTCCACTAGACTCACCTGAATGCCAGTTCCACTAGACTCACCTGAATGCCAGTTCCACTAGACTCACCTGAATGCCAGTTCCACTAGACTCACCTGAATGCCAGTTCCACTAGACTCACCTGAATGCCAGTTCCACTAGACTCACCTGAATGCCAGTTCCACTAGACTCACCTGAATGCCAGTTCCACTAGACTCACCTGAATGCCAGTTCCACTAGACTCACCTGAATGCCAGTTCCACTAGACTCACCTGAATGCCAGTTCCACTAGACTCACCTGAATGCCAGTTCCACTAGACTCACCTGAATGCCAGTTCCACTAGACTCACCTGAATGCCAGTTCCACTAGACTCACCTGAATGCCAGTTCCACTAGACTCACCTGAATGCCAGTTCCACTAGACTCACCTGAATGCCAGTTCCACTAGACTCACCTGAATGCCAGTTCCACTAGACTCACCTGAATGCCAGTTCCACTAGACTCACCTGAATGCCAGTTCCACTAGACTCACCTGAATGCCAGTTCCACTAGACTCACCTGAATGCCAGTTCCACTAGACTCACCTGAATGCCAGTTCCACTAGACTCACCTGAATGCCAGTTCCACTAGACTCACCTGAATGCCAGTTCCACTAGACTCACCTGAATGCCAGTTCCACTAGACTCACCTGAATGCCAGTTCCACTAGACTCACCTGAATGCCAGTTCCACTAGACTCACCTGAATGCCAGTTCCACTAGACTCACCTGAATGCCAGTTCCACTAGACTCACCTGAATGCCAGTTCCACTAGACTCACCTGAATGCCAGTTCCACTAGACTCACCTGAATGCCAGTTCCACTAGACTCACCTGAATGCCAGTTCCACTAGACTCACCTGAATGCCAGTTCCACTAGACTCACCTGAATGCCAGTTCCACTAGACTCACCTGAATGCCAGTTCCACTAGACTCACCTGAATGCCAGTTCCACTAGACTCACCTGAATGCCAGTTCCACTAGACTCACCTGAATGCCAGTTCCACTAGACTCACCTGAATGCCAGTTCCACTAGACTCACCTGAATGCCAGTTCCACTAGACTCACCTGAATGCCAGTTCCACTAGACTCACCTGAATGCCAGTTCCACTAGACTCACCTGAATGCCAGTTCCACTAGACTCACCTGAATGCCAGTTCCACTAGACTCACCTGAATGCCAGTTCCACTAGACTCACCTGAATGCCAGTTCCACTAGACTCACCTGAATGCCAGTTCCACTAGACTCACCTGAATGCCAGTTCCACTAGACTCACCTGAATGCCAGTTCCACTAGACTCACCTGAATGCCAGTTCCACTAGACTCACCTGAATGCCAGTTCCACTAGACTCACCTGAATGCCAGTTCCACTAGACTCACCTGAATGCCAGTTCCACTAGACTCACCTGAATGCCAGTTCCACTAGACTCACCTGAATGCCAGTTCCACTAGACTCACCTGAATGCCAGTTCCACTAGACTCACCTGAATGCCAGTTCCACTAGACTCACCTGAATGCCAGTTCCACTAGACTCACCTGAATGCCAGTTCCACTAGACTCACCTGAATGCCAGTTCCACTAGACTCACCTGAATGCCAGTTCCACTAGACTCACCTGAATGCCAGTTCCACTAGACTCACCTGAATGCCAGTTCCACTAGACTCACCTGAATGCCAGTTCCACTAGACTCACCTGAATGCCAGTTCCACTAGACTCACCTGAATGCCAGTTCCACTAGACTCACCTGAATGCCAGTTCCACTAGACTCACCTGAATGCCAGTTCCACTAGACTCACCTGAATGCCAGTTCCACTAGACTCACCTGAATGCCAGTTCCACTAGACTCACCTGAATGCCAGTTCCACTAGACTCACCTGAATGCCAGTTCCACTAGACTCACCTGAATGCCAGTTCCACTAGACTCACCTGAATGCCAGTTCCACTAGACTCACCTGAATGCCAGTTCCACTAGACTCACCTGAATGCCAGTTCCACTAGACTCACCTGAATGCCAGTTCCACTAGACTCACCTGAATGCCAGTTCCACTAGACTCACCTGAATGCCAGTTCCACTAGACTCACCTGAATGCCAGTTCCACTAGACTCACCTGAATGCCAGTTCCACTAGACTCACCTGAATGCCAGTTCCACTAGACTCACCTGAATGCCAGTTCCACTAGACTCACCTGAATGCCAGTTCCACTAGACTCACCTGAATGCCAGTTCCACTAGACTCACCTGAATGCCAGTTCCACTAGACTCACCTGAATGCCAGTTCCACTAGACTCACCTGAATGCCAGTTCCACTAGACTCACCTGAATGCCAGTTCCACTAGACTCACCTGAATGCCAGTTCCACTAGACTCACCTGAATGCCAGTTCCACTAGACTCACCTGAATGCCAGTTCCACTAGACTCACCTGAATGCCAGTTCCACTAGACTCACCTGAATGCCAGTTCCACTAGACTCACCTGAATGCCAGTTCCACTAGACTCACCTGAATGCCAGTTCCACTAGACTCACCTGAATGCCAGTTCCACTAGACTCACCTGAATGCCAGTTCCACTAGACTCACCTGAATGCCAGTTCCACTAGACTCACCTGAATGCCAGTTCCACTAGACTCACCTGAATGCCAGTTCCACTAGACTCACCTGAATGCCAGTTCCACTAGACTCACCTGAATGCCAGTTCCACTAGACTCACCTGAATGCCAGTTCCACTAGACTCACCTGAATGCCAGTTCCACTAGACTCACCTGAATGCCAGTTCCACTAGACTCACCTGAATGCCAGTTCCACTAGACTCACCTGAATGCCAGTTCCACTAGACTCACCTGAATGCCAGTTCCACTAGACTCACCTGAATGCCAGTTCCACTAGACTCACCTGAATGCCAGTTCCACTAGACTCACCTGAATGCCAGTTCCACTAGACTCACCTGAATGCCAGTTCCACTAGACTCACCTGAATGCCAGTTCCACTAGACTCACCTGAATGCCAGTTCCACTAGACTCACCTGAATGCCAGTTCCACTAGACTCACCTGAATGCCAGTTCCACTAGACTCACCTGAATGCCAGTTCCACTAGACTCACCTGAATGCCAGTTCCACTAGACTCACCTGAATGCCAGTTCCACTAGACTCACCTGAATGCCAGTTCCACTAGACTCACCTGAATGCCAGTTCCACTAGACTCACCTGAATGCCAGTTCCACTAGACTCACCTGAATGCCAGTTCCACTAGACTCACCTGAATGCCAGTTCCACTAGACTCACCTGAATGCCAGTTCCACTAGACTCACCTGAATGCCAGTTCCACTAGACTCACCTGAATGCCAGTTCCACTAGACTCACCTGAATGCCAGTTCCACTAGACTCACCTGAATGCCAGTTCCACTAGACTCACCTGAATGCCAGTTCCACTAGACTCACCTGAATGCCAGTTCCACTAGACTCACCTGAATGCCAGTTCCACTAGACTCACCTGAATGCCAGTTCCACTAGACTCACCTGAATGCCAGTTCCACTAGACTCACCTGAATGCCAGTTCCACTAGACTCACCTGAATGCCAGTTCCACTAGACTCACCTGAATGCCAGTTCCACTAGACTCACCTGAATGCCAGTTCCACTAGACTCACCTGAATGCCAGTTCCACTAGACTCACCTGAATGCCAGTTCCACTAGACTCACCTGAATGCCAGTTCCACTAGACTCACCTGAATGCCAGTTCCACTAGACTCACCTGAATGCCAGTTCCACTAGACTCACCTGAATGCCAGTTCCACTAGACTCACCTGAATGCCAGTTCCACTAGACTCACCTGAATGCCAGTTCCACTAGACTCACCTGAATGCCAGTTCCACTAGACTCACCTGAATGCCAGTTCCACTAGACTCACCTGAATGCCAGTTCCACTAGACTCACCTGAATGCCAGTTCCACTAGACTCACCTGAATGCCAGTTCCACTAGACTCACCTGAATGCCAGTTCCACTAGACTCACCTGAATGCCAGTTCCACTAGACTCACCTGAATGCCAATAGTCTGTGCAGGCCCAGCCTCGCCCTGCTCTCACGCTCCACACACACCCGCACCGCACCAAACTCCCCCCGTGCCAGCACCTCCCCTCCCATCTCAAACCGCTCCTCCACGTCAGCATACGGCCGGCCCAGGATAAACGACCTGAACACGTCAGCATCCGCAGGTGCTGAGTCAGCACGTCCTGCCGCCCTAGCAGCCTCCCCAGAAGGGGCCCTCTCCACAGCCTGCCTCCCTGCCCCTCCTCTCCCCTCCCCTCTAATCCCCTGCTGCTGCTCCCCCTGCGCCCGGCCCATGCTTCCGCTTCTCCCATGCCCTCCCCCCCTCCGCCCTCTGCCCTGCGCTCTCCCCTGTCCCTCACTGTTGCTGCTGCCGCTGCTGCTGCTGCCGCTGCACGGCACGCACCCCCGCCCCGCCCGCCCCGCCCCTGCCAATACCATGCAGTCTGGACCCACCACCCCCCTCCGCACCGGCCCCACTCACACTCTTCCACCTCGCCTCCCCATCTCCCGCCCCACGCCCTCCCCCGCCTCCATACCCCCCCTCCCCCCCCTCCTCCTCGTCCTCGTCGTCCTCCTCCCCATGGTCTACACACAGCCGGTCAAACTCACCCACACCTGCACACCCCACTGAGGCCGAGTGCGGGAACAGAGGCATGGGAAACGGCGCCATCCGATTGGCCCGAGCCAGCGGGTTCACTGCCGCGTCCAGCCGCCCGCCGGTCGGCGTTGTCGGCCGCCCGCCAGCTGGCGTTGTGGGGCGGGCGCCGGCCGGTGTGGTCGGGCGGCCGCCGACCGGCGTTGATGGCCGGTCCATGATGACCGTTGGATCGACTCCGGCTATCCTACCAGCGGGCAACAACGGCCGTTCAGTCACTCCCGATTCCCCTCCAAAACCCCCCCGTCCTCCCCCTCCCACGTCCCCGCTTCCCCCGTTCGCTCCCACCCTCCCCCCCGGAGCAACTGCTCGTTCCAAGGACCCATCGCCTCGCCTCACAGGCGTTGTGGGCCGCGGCACTGCTCCCACACCCGGCCACGCCCCTTCCCCCCTTCCTGATCCTCCGCCATCGCCCGTGTTCCGCTCCACAAACGACTTGGGCCTCACCTTCCCGCGGAAGCTCGCCCTGTCCGCGCGGCTGCCCGCCTGCCCCTGTGCTGCGCCGCCCACCCCGCGCGGCACTGCTGTGTGCGGCCGCGCTGCTACCCCCAACCGCTCTGCGTCTACATTCAACCTATCTCCTTCCACATTCAACCGCTCTGCTGCCCCCAACCGCTCTGCTTCCACATCTAACCGTTCTGCAGCACGTGTGGTGAAAGCAGGGGCCAGCCCGCCGTCCGCCCCATGCAGGGGCGTCGTCGGCCTCTCCAACCGCCCCACCCGCCCCTCCCCGCGCGGAACCACAGCCACTTCCCCCCGCCTGGTGGGCGTCGTGGGGCGCTCCCCGCCCCCTTCCGCCCGCAGCCGCGGGGTGCCACTCATCACCTGCCCCTCCGCCGCTCCCTCTGGCCACGCTGCCGCCCCCCAACCCTGGTGCGCCCCGCCTTCCGCCTCCTGCCTCCGCGTGGGCGTCTTGGGGCGCTCCAGTGCGCCCTCAGCGCGCAGCAACGGCGAGGCGGGGCGCTGCCCCGCGAGGGGCGTGGAGGGGCGCTCCACCACGCGCGGAGTCACTGGCGCCTGCACCGCGCCCCCTGCGCCCCCTCCGCCTACTGCTGCCCCGCCTCCTCCGCCTCCCGCTCCCCCTCCCCCTATTGCTGCAAGCCCACCCGCGGCGGCGGCGGCAGCGGCAGCGAGGCGGACGCGCTCCGCTTCCTGCAGGTCCATGCGCGCGGGCGTCTTGGGCCGCCCCGCCACCACCCCCGCGCCCACCGCCGCCACACCTACGCCCACAACCGCACCACCGCCGCCGCCGCCGCTGATGTCGCGCCTGGGGGGCGTCGTGGGTCGATCCGACGGCGCCGCGAACCCGCCCGCGCCCAGCCCCCCTGCGCCTGCGCCTGTCACCGCCTCGCCGCCCTGCGCGCCCGCTGCGTGCGCCAGCCACTGCCGCGGGCTATCCTCCTGCTCCGCCGCCCCCTGCCCTCCCTGCGACAGCACCCGCCCCACGCGCGTTCGAGGCCTGTCCGCTCCCGCTACTCCCGCTACTCCCGCTACTCCCGCGCCCGCCAACTCCCCCCCACCTCCGCCTGTGTTGGGAACTCCCCCTCCGGGGTACCCCGCGCCGGCATCCGCCCCGCCAGCGCTCCCGCGTCCTTTCAGCCGCAAGGCAGCCCTCTCCGCCACGGCGCGCGCGCTGGCGCTCGCCGCGCCCTCCCCCGGCCGCGCCTGCGGCGCACTCGCGCTCTTCCGCAGGGCCCGCGACGCCACCGCCCCCGCCACAGTGCGCAGGCCGCCGCCGCCGGGGGGAACGGCGGCTGTCGTGCTGCCTCCGCCGCCCGCAGCTGCGGCGGCAGCGGCGGCGCTCATTCTGACCGACGCGCCCATTGCTCCCCTTGCTCCCCCCATTCCCACTTCAGAGCCATCCGCGGAGGTCGTGGGCGGACCTGCGCGCGTTCCTGATTGGGCTGGCGGAACCTTCCCCGCTGTCACCGGGCGGGCGCGCGCTTGCGCTTGCCCTGGTTCCGAAACCCTCCGCGCGGGAGGCAGGCCTGGCGGGGCAGCTGCGCCATGCGAGGAGGAACCGCCGGAAAGGGGGGAAAGGTTCGGAGGCGTGTGCGGCGGCGGGTGTCTGACTGCGTCTAGTTTCCGCACGGGCTGCGAGGCGGAACGCGCAAATCCGCGGCCCCCGCCGGAAGGGCTCATTCCCCCCGGTCTACCGCGCCCTGGCGGCATCCGGCTTGGGCTGGCGGAATCGGAGCGCGCGGAAAGCGGGGAATGGGGGAGAGCGCTGGAATGGGGAGATCCGCCGCTATTTATGGGATCCATGGATTCTGGCCACGACGCGCCGCCACCATCGGACCTAACTTCGTCTAAGCTAAGTAAATCGACGCCGTCGGATCCACCGTCCACGTCAGATGATCGGGCGGGCGGATTGCGCCCGCGAGAAGTTGCGCCGCGCGCGGAGGTCTCCGCGGGAATACCGCTCGAGGCAGAAATGCTCCGCGGAAACGCATGCCGCGCGGCGGAGGCTCTGGAAACCGCAGAGGCGACCTTTCCGCCAGCCGAACCTGACAGTCCTGGGAACGCAAACCCGCCTGGCTCGTCACCGTGGTTCGATTCAGGTTCGGAATCCGAACCTAGTCTCAAATTTTCGTGGCTTGCAGAGCCTCGTAAGGCGGGATTGCCTGCAGCATGAGGACTTCGGGGCGGTACGGATAGGTGCGAAGGTTGCAGCCGTGTTTGTGAGTGGGCTCGCGATGTTGTGCTTTGAGACGTGTCGGAACCTGATTGGCTCTGCGGTCTCGCCTTCTCCGATTTAGACGTGGGGAACGGCCGCGATAACGGGCGATCCGCGCCGCGGTCGGGTCTCGGCACGGACGGGGGATGAGCCCTAGGAGCAGTCTCCATTAACGCGTATGCAATGAGACGAGGCAAGTGTGGGCATCATGGAAGGTATAGAAGGTATGGAGGGTGTGGATGGATGCACAGATGGAAGATGGATGGATAGTCTGCTAGACCTTTGGGTGCCGGGTCCATGAGAATATCGTTTGCCAAAGCTGGCTCGGGCGGTAGGGAAACTACAGATGGCACTGATATATTTATAAGCTGATATAGGTGAAGGGTACCGATCACTATTCACACTTATATACGTGCTGTTCATTCTTTTCTATTAACACACATAATCTATAAACTTCAAATACTTCACTACATATTTGTTTTGATTTTGTTATAGCTAAAGCAAAGTATTGTGGCGGTGGGTATTGTTTGTGAAATATGACAAAGGTGTGCTTTGTTTGAGAAATCAAATTGGACAGATATGGAGAACGGAAATTCTCCTGGCTCGTGTACCAACTACTACGATATCTTTCCAGTTGGTATTGTGCTTATTGCAGCGTGTTTAGTCGTCCGCTGTTCGGTTCTCCACACCACAGATTTGCCGGCATGATAACTCAAGTGATTCGACTCTTCCCTGACCTCTACGGTATCTCATCGTTACCAAACACGCCCTCAGCCTGTGTTTGCTACTTTTGTGTCTACTCCTACAGTCACAGACTTCCACGATGACGATAACGGACCGTTCAGAAGCACTCCTCAGTCGTCCAAATAACCCAGCACGAGAGTATGCTGTGCGTGCTCTCCGTGATTTCCCCTTTACGACTTGCTCTTCATCCCACAAAAACTCGAGCTCCTTACTTCACGACTGAATTTGTAGTTGCTTTCCCGTAGTGGTTGCGACAATGGCGCGGTCTATCGCGCTTTCAATCAGTGGTTCGCTTGACGGGCACGCACGCGTAGCAGCATCGAGAAGCAGCACGCCGGCTGAATGCGGCTCAGCGCGTTCCAGCCACGTGCTCGCTCACTCTTCACTAACCACACACGTGGCGGCCTCAGCTTCTCAGACTCTCCGAAGCGCTCCACCTCCTCCGCAGCGCCTTTCCGTTCCGCCTTGCTGCGCGCAAATCCCCGCCGTTGCGTCGACGCGCGCCCAGCCTAGCCGCAAGAACTATCACCGCGCAGCCGCGCTGTCCCGGCGCTTTGAGGCGGCCAGCGTCGGAGGCACGACGAGGGATCTTCGTTCCTCGCAACCGCAACCGCATGCGCAATTCTCCCCGCATCGCGTGCGGTGCTCAGCCATTCCGCCAGACGCCGCAGACCTCGCCGCCGGCCTTGCGGGTCAAATAGCCTCCGCCGCTCATGTCGCCGACGCGGCTGCTAGCCTAGCAGACACGTCCCCCGCCGCCGCCGCCGCTACTGCCGTCGCTGCTGCTGCTTCGGGTGAACTGGGGGTGGCTGGAGGCGGAGGACGGTCGGGGGTGACGTGGCAAATCGTGGTTGGTGCAATCGGTGAGTTGTGAGTTGAGTAGACAGAGAGCAGACGAAGAGCAGACGGAAAGCAGGCGGAGAGAAGACAGACAACAGACGGAGAGAAGACAGAGAACAGACGGAGAGAGAAAACAGAGAACAGCCGAAGAGAAGACAGAGAACAGACGAAGAGAAGACAGAGAACAGACGGAGAGATGACAGAGAACAGACGGAGAGATGACAGAGAACAGACGGAGAGATGACAGAGAACAGACGGAGAGATGACAGAGAACAGACGGAGAGATGACAGAGAACAGACGGAGAGATGACAGAGAACAGACGGAGAGATGACAGAGAACAGACGGAGAGATGACAGAGAACAGACGGAGAGATGACAGAGAACAGACGGAGAGATGACAGAGAACAGACGGAGAGATGACAGAGAACAGACGGAGAGATGACAGAGAACAGAGGGAGAGATGACAGAGAACAGACGGCGAGATGACAGAGAACAGACGGAGAGATGACAGAGAACAGACGGAGAGATGACAGAGAACAGACGGCGAGATGACAGAGAACAGACGGAGAGATGACAGAGAACAGACGGAGAAAAAGAAAGACAGAGAGCAGACGGAGAGCAGTCAGAACAGACAACGAACGAGAGTCCACTTTCTTCTCGACCCACCTCATCTCCATGTGCTCGACCCACCTCATCTCCATGTGCTCGACCCACCTCATCTCCATGTGCTCGACCGCCGCTAAGCGAAGCTCCTCATCCCCTTTTTCCGTCCCACCCACTGTTCAATCCCTGTCCGTGTCTTCCCCTCTACCCTCATCCCTGCACCAATTACCACGTGCCAGCTGGCGTGATCCCCTTCATCGTGGCGTCCATTGAGTTCGGCAAGCGCATTGTGAGTCGTCTCCCTATGTGTGCCTCCCTATATGTCTCTCACCGTGTGCCTCCCCGTGTGCCTCCTCGTGTGCCTCTCTGTGTGGCTCCCTGTGTGTCTCCCTGTGTGTCTCCCTGTGTGTCTCCCTGTGTGTCTCCCTGTGTGGCTCCCTGTGTGGCTCCCTGTGTGTCTCCCTGTGTGTCTCCCTGTGTGTCTCCCTGTGTGGCTCCCTGTGTGTCTCCCTGTGTGTCTCCCTGTGTGGCTCCCTGTGTGTCTCCCTGTGTGTCTCCCTGTGTGTCTCCCTGTGTGGCTCCCTGTGTGTCTCCTTGTGTGTCTCCCTGTGTGGCTCCTTGTGTGTCTCCCTGTGTGGCTCCCTGTGTGTCTCCCTGTGTGTCTCCCTGTGTGTCTCCCTGTGTGGCTCCCTGTGTGTCTCCCTGTGTGGCTCCCTGTGTGGCTCCCTGTGTGTCTCCCTGTGTGGCTCCCTGTGTGTCTCCCTGTGTGTCTCCCTGTGTGTCTCCCTGTGTGTCTCCCTGTGTGTCTCCCTGTGTGGCTCCCTGTGTGGCTCCCTGTGTGTCTCCCTGTGTGTCTCCCTGTGTGTCTCCCTGTGTGGCTCCCTGTGTGTCTCCCTGTGTGTCTCCCTGTGTGGCTCCCTGTGTGTCTCCCTGTGTGTCTCCCTGTGTGTCTCCCTGTGTGTCTCCCTGTGTGTCTCCTTGTGTGTCTCCCTGTGTGGCTCCTTGTGTGTCTCCCTGTGTGGCTCCCTGTGTGTCTCCCTGTGTGTCTCCCTGTGTGTCTCCCTGTGTGTCTCCCTGTGTGGCTCCCTGTGTGGCTCCCTGTGTGTCTCCCTGTGTGTCTCCCTGTGTGGCTCCCTGTGTGTCTCCCTGTGTGGCTCCCTGTGTGGCTCCCTGTGTGGCTCCCTGTGTGGCTCCCTGTGTGGCTCCTTGTGTGTCTCCCTGTGTGTCTCCCTGTGTGTCTCCCTGTGTGTCTCCCTGTGTGTCTCCCTGTGTGGCTCCCTGTGTGGCTCCCTGTGTGTCTCCCTGTGTGGCTCCCTGTGTGTCTCCCTGTGTGTCTCCCTGTGTGGCCCCCTGTGTGGCTCCCTGTGTGGCTCCCTGTGTGGCTCCCTGTGTGTTTCCCTGTGTGGCTCCCTGTGTGGCTCCCTGTGTGGCTCCTTGTGTGTCACCCTGTGTGTCTCCCTGTGTGTCTCCCTGTGTGTCTCCCTGTGTGGCTCCCTGTGTGGCTCCCTGTGTGGCTCCCTGTGTGTCTCCCTGTGTGTCTCCCTGTGTGGCTCCCTGTGTGTCTCCCTGTGTGGCTCCCTGTGTGGCTCCCTGTGTGGCTCCCTGTGTGGCTCCCTGTGTGTTTCCCTGTGTGGCTCCCTGTGTGGCTCCCTGTGTGGCTCATTGTGTGTCTCCCTGTGTGTCTCCCTGTGTGGCTCCCTGTGTGTCTCCCTGTGTGTCTCCCTGTGTGTCTCCCTGTGTGGCTCCCTGTGTGTCTCCCTGTGTGTCTCCCTGTGTGTCTCCCTGTGTGGCTCCCTGTGTGGCTCCCTGTGTGTCTCCCTGTGTGTCTCCCTGTGTGTCTCCCTGTGTGTCTCCCTGTGTGTCTCCCTGTGTGGCTCCCTGTGTGGCTCCCTGTGTGTCTCCCTGTGTGGCTCCCTGTGTGTCTCCCTGTGTGTCTCCCTGTGTGTCTCCCTGTGTGTCTCCCTGTGTGTCTCCCTGTGTGGCTCCCTGTGTGGCTCCCTGTGTGGCTCCCTGTGTGTCTCCCTGTGTGGCTCCCTGTGTGGCTCCCTGTGTGGCTCCCTGTGTGTCTCCCTGTGTGTCTCCCTGTGTGTCTCCCTGTGTGTCTCCCTGTGTGTCTCCCTGTGTGTCTCCCTGTGTGTCTCCCTGTGTGTCTCCCTGTGTGGCTCCCTGTGTGGCTCCCTGTGTGTCTCCCTGTGTGGCTCCCTGTGTGGCTCCCTGTGTGTCTCCCTGTGTGTCTCCCTGTGTGGCTCCCTGTGTGGCTCCCTGTGTGGCTCATTGTGTGTCTCCCTGTGTGTCTCCCTGTGTGTCTCCCTGTGTGTCTCCCTGTGTGTCTCCCTGTGTGGCTCCCTGTGTGGCTCCCTGTGTGTCTCCCTGTGTGTCTCCCTGTGTGGCTCCTTGTGTGTCTCCCTGTGTGTCTCCCTGTGTGGCTCCCTGTGTGGCTCCCTGTGTGTCTCCCTGTGTGTCTCCCTGTGTGTCTCCCTGTGTGGCTCCCTGTGTGTCTCCCTGTGTGGCTCCCTGTGTGTCTCCCTGTGTGTCTCCCTGTGTGTCTCCCTGTGTGGCTCCCTGTGTGTCTCCCTGTGTGTCTCCCTGTGTGTCTCCCTGTGTGTCTCCCTGTGTGGCTCCCTGTGTGTCTCCCTGTGTGTCTCCCTGTGTGTCTCCCTGTGTGGCTCCCTGTGTGGCTCCCTGTGTGGCTCCCTGTGTGGCTCCCTGTGTGTCTCCCTGTGTGGCTCCCTGTGTGGCTCCCTGTGTGTCTCCCTGTGTGTCTCCCTGTGTGGCTCCCTGTGTGGCTCCCTGTGTGTCTCCCTGTGTGTCTCCCTGTGTGTCTCCCTGTGTGGCTCCCTGTGTGGCTCCCTGTGTGGCTCCCTGTGTGTCTCCCTGTGTGTCTCCCTGTGTGGCTCCCTGTGTGGCTCCCTGTGTGGCTCCCTGTGTGGCTCCCTGTGTGGCTCCCTGTGTGGCTCCCTGTGTGTCTCCCTGTGTGTCTCCCTGTGTGGCTCCCTGTGTGGCTCCCTGTGTGGCTCCCTGTGTGGCTCCCTGTGTGTCTCCCTGTGTGTCTCCCTGTGTGTCTCCCTGTGTGTCTCCCTGTGTACTGTGTGTCTCCCTGTGTGTCTCCCTGTGTGGCTCCCTGTGTGTCTCCCTGTGTGTCTCCCTGTGTGTCTCCCTGTGTGTCTCCCTGTGTGGCTCCCTGTGTGTCTCCCTGTGTGTCTCCCTGTGTGTCTCCCTGTGTGTCTCCCTGTGTGGCTCCCTGTGTGTCTCCCTGTGTGGCTCCCTGTGTGTCTCCCTGTGTGGCTCCCTGTGTGGCTCCCTGTGTGGCTCCCTGTGTGGCTCCCTGTGTGGCTCCCTGTGTGTCTCCCTGTGTGTCTCCCTGTGTGGCTCCCTGTGTGTCTCCCTGTGTGTCTCCCTGTGTGGCTCCCTGTGTGTCTTCCTGTGTGTCTCCCTGTGTGTCTCCCTGTGTGTCTCCCTGTGTGGCTCCCTGTGTGTCTCCCTGTGTGTCTCCCTGTGTGTCTCCCTGTGTGTCTCCCTGTGTGTCTCCCTGTGTGTCTCCCTGTGTGTCTCCCTGTGTGTCTCCCTGTGTGTCTCCCTGTGTGTCTCCCTGTGTGTCTCCCTGTGTGTCTCCCTGTGTGTCTCCCTGTGTGGCTCCCTGTGTGGCTCCCTGTGTGGCTCCCTGTGTGTCTCCCTGTGTGTCTCCCTGTGTGTCTCCCTGTGTGTCTCCCTGTGTGGCTCCCTGTGTGTCTCCCTGTGTGTCTCCCTGTGTGTCTCCCTGTGTGTCTCCCTGTGTGTCTCCCTGTGTGGCTCCCTGTGTGGCTCCCTGTGTGGCTCCCTGTGTGTCTCCCTGTGTGGCTCCCTGTGTGGCTCCCTGTGTGGCTCCCTGTGTGTCTCCCTGTGTGTCTCCCTGTGTGTCTCCCTGTGTGTCTCCCTGTGTGTCTCCCTGTGTGTCTCCCTGTGTGTCTCCCTGTGTGTCTCCCTGTGTGGCTCCCTGTGTGGCTCCCTGTGTGTCTCCCTGTGTGGCTCCCTGTGTGGCTCCCTGTGTGTCTCCCTGTGTGTCTCCCTGTGTGGCTCCCTGTGTGGCTCCCTGTGTGGCTCATTGTGTGTCTCCCTGTGTGTCTCCCTGTGTGTCTCCCTGTGTGTCTCCCTGTGTGTCTCCCTGTGTGGCTCCCTGTGTGGCTCCCTGTGTGTCTCCCTGTGTGTCTCCCTGTGTGGCTCCTTGTGTGTCTCCCTGTGTGTCTCCCTGTGTGGCTCCCTGTGTGGCTCCCTGTGTGTCTCCCTGTGTGTCTCCCTGTGTGTCTCCCTGTGTGGCTCCCTGTGTGTCTCCCTGTGTGGCTCCCTGTGTGTCTCCCTGTGTGTCTCCCTGTGTGTCTCCCTGTGTGGCTCCCTGTGTGTCTCCCTGTGTGTCTCCCTGTGTGTCTCCCTGTGTGTCTCCCTGTGTGGCTCCCTGTGTGTCTCCCTGTGTGTCTCCCTGTGTGTCTCCCTGTGTGGCTCCCTGTGTGGCTCCCTGTGTGGCTCCCTGTGTGGCTCCCTGTGTGTCTCCCTGTGTGGCTCCCTGTGTGGCTCCCTGTGTGTCTCCCTGTGTGTCTCCCTGTGTGGCTCCCTGTGTGGCTCCCTGTGTGTCTCCCTGTGTGTCTCCCTGTGTGTCTCCCTGTGTGGCTCCCTGTGTGGCTCCCTGTGTGGCTCCCTGTGTGTCTCCCTGTGTGTCTCCCTGTGTGGCTCCCTGTGTGGCTCCCTGTGTGGCTCCCTGTGTGGCTCCCTGTGTGTCTCCCTGTGTGTCTCCCTGTGTGTCTCCCTGTGTGTCTCCCTGTGTACTGTGTGTCTCCCTGTGTGTCTCCCTGTGTGGCTCCCTGTGTGTCTCCCTGTGTGTCTCCCTGTGTGTCTCCCTGTGTGTCTCCCTGTGTGGCTCCCTGTGTGTCTCCCTGTGTGTCTCCCTGTGTGTCTCCCTGTGTGTCTCCCTGTGTGGCTCCCTGTGTGTCTCCCTGTGTGGCTCCCTGTGTGTCTCCCTGTGTGGCTCCCTGTGTGGCTCCCTGTGTGGCTCCCTGTGTGGCTCCCTGTGTGGCTCCCTGTGTGTCTCCCTGTGTGTCTCCCTGTGTGGCTCCCTGTGTGTCTCCCTGTGTGTCTCCCTGTGTGGCTCCCTGTGTGTCTTCCTGTGTGTCTCCCTGTGTGTCTCCCTGTGTGTCTCCCTGTGTGGCTCCCTGTGTGTCTCCCTGTGTGTCTCCCTGTGTGTCTCCCTGTGTGTCTCCCTGTGTGTCTCCCTGTGTGTCTCCCTGTGTGTCTCCCTGTGTGTCTCCCTGTGTGTCTCCCTGTGTGTCTCCCTGTGTGTCTCCCTGTGTGTCTCCCTGTGTGTCTCCCTGTGTGGCTCCCTGTGTGGCTCCCTGTGTGGCTCCCTGTGTGTCTCCCTGTGTGTCTCCCTGTGTGTCTCCCTGTGTGTCTCCCTGTGTGTCTCCCTGTGTGGCTTCCTGTGTGTCTCCCTGTGTGTCTCCCTGTGTGTCTCCCTGTGTGTCTCCCTGTGTGTCTCCCTGTGTGGCTCCCTGTGTGGCTCCCTGTGTGTCTCCCTGTGTGGCTCCCTGTGTGTCTCCCTGTGTGTCTCCCTGTGTGGCCCCCTGTGTGGCTCCCTGTGTGGCTCCCTGTGTGGCTCCCTGTGTGTTTCCCTGTGTGGCTCCCTGTGTGGCTCCCTGTGTGGCTCCTTGTGTGTCTCCCTGTGTGTCTCCCTGTGTGTCTCCCTGTGTGTCTCCCTGTGTGGCTCCCTGTGTGTCTCCCTGTGTGGCTCATTGTGTGTCTCCCTGTGTGTCTCCCTGTGTGTCTCCCTGTGTGTCTCCCTGTGTGTCTCCCTGTGTGTCTCCCTGTGTGGCTCCCTGTGTGTCTCCCTGTGTGGCTCCCTGTGTGTTTCCCTGTGTGGCTCCCTGTGTGGCTCCCTGTGTGGCTCATTGTGTGTCTCCCTGTGTGTCTCCCTGTGTGGCTCCCTGTGTGGCTCCCTGTGTGGCTCCCTGTGTGGCTCCCTGTGTGGCTCCCTGTGTGTCTCCCTGTGTGTCTCCCTGTGTGTCTCCCTGTGTGTCTCCCTGTGTGTCTCCCTGTGTGGCTCCCTGTGTGGCTCCCTGTGTGGCTCCCTGTGTGTCTCCCTGTGTGTCTCCCTGTGTGGCTCCCTGTGTGTCTCCCTGTGTGTCTCCCTGTGTGTCTCATTGTGTGTCTCCCTGTGTGGCTCCCTGTGTGGCTCCCTGTGTGGCTCCCTGTGTGGCTCCCTGTGTGTCTCCCTGTGTGTCTCCCTGTGTGTCTCCCTGTGTGTCTCCCTGTGTGTCTCCCTGTGTGTCTCCCTGTGTGTCTCCCTGTGTGGCTCCCTGTGTGTCTCCCTGTGTGTCTCCCTGTGTGTCTCCCTGTGTGGCTCCCTGTGTGTCTCCCTGTGTGTCTCCCTGTGTGTCTCCCTGTGTGTCTCCCTGTGTGTCTCCTTGTGTGTCTCCCTGTGTGTCTCCCTGTGTGTCTCCCTGTGTGTCTCCCTGTGTGGCTCCCTGTGTGTCTCCCTGTGTGTCTCCCTGTGTGTCTCCCTGTGTGGCTCCCTGTGTGTCTCCCTGTGTGTCTCCCTGTGTGTCTCCCTGTGTGGCTCCCTGTGTGTCTCCCTGTGTGTCTCCCTGTGTGGCTCCCTGTGTGTCTCCCTGTGTGGCTCCCTGTGTGGCTCCCTGTGTGTCTCCCTGTGTGGCTCATTGTGTGTCTCCCTGTGTGTCTCCCTGTGTGTCTCCCTGTGTGTCTCCCTGTGTGTCTCCCTGTGTGTCTCCCTGTGTGGCTCCCTGTGTGTCTCCCTGTGTGTCTCCCTGTGTGTCTCCCTGTGTGTCTCCCTGTGTGTCTCCCTGTGTGGCTCCCTGTGTGTCTCCCTGTGTGGCTCCCTGTGTGTCTCCCTGTGTGTCTCCCTGTGTGTCTCCCTGTGTGACTCCCTGTATGGCTCCCTGTGTGTCTCCCTGTGTGTCTCCCTGTGTGGCTCCCTGTGTGTCTCCCTGTGTGTCTCCCTGTGTGGCTCATTGTGTGTCTCCCTGTGTGTCTCCCTGTGTGTCTCCCTGTGTGTCTCCCTGTGTGTCTCCCTGTGTGTCTCCCTGTGTGGCTCCCTGTGTGTCTCCCTGTGTGGCTCCCTGTGTGTCTCCCTGTGTGTCTCCCTGTGTGTCTCCCTGTGTGGCTCCCTGTGTGTCTCCTTGTGTGTCTCCCTGTGTGGCTCCCTGTGTGTCTCCCTGTGTGGCTCCCTGTGGGGCTCCCTGTGTGTCTCCCTGTGTGGCTCCCTGTGTGGCTCCCTGTGTGGCTCCCTGTGTGTCTCCCTGTGTGTCTCCCTGTGTGTCTCCCTGTGTGTCTCCCTGTGTGTCTCCCTGTGTGTCTCCCTGTGTGGCTCCCTGTGTGGCTCCCTGTGTGTCTCATTGTGTGTCTCCCTGTGTGGCTCCCTGTGTGGCTCCCTGTGTGGCTCCCTGTGTGTCTCCCTTGTGTCTCCCTGTGTGTCTCCCTGTGTGTCTCCCTGTGTGTCTCCCTGTGTGTCTCCCTGTGTGTCTCCCTGTGTGTCTCCCTGTGTGGCTCCCTGTGTGGCTCCCTGTGTGGCTCCCTGTGTGTCTCCCTGTGTGTCTCCCTGTGTGGCTCCCTGTGTGTCTCCCTGTGTGTCTCCCTGTGTGGCTCCCTGTGTGTCTCCCTGTGTGGCTCCCTGTGTGTCTCCCTGTGTGTCTCCCTGTGTGTCTCCCTGTGTGTCTCCCTGTGTGTCTCCCTGTGTGTCTCCCTGTGTGGTTCCCTGTGTGTCTCCCTGTGTGTCTCCCTGTGTGTCTCCCTGTGTGTCTCCTTGTGTGTCTCCCTGTGTGACTCCCTGTGTGGCTCCCTGTGTGTCTCCCTGTGTGGCTCCCTGTGTGGCTCCCTGTGTGGCTCCCTGTGTGTCTCCCTGTGTGTCTCCTTGTGTGTCTCCCTGTGTGTCTCCCTGTGTGGCTCCCTGTGTGTCTCCCTGTGTGTCTCCCTGTGTGTCTCCCTGTGTGTCTCCCTGTGTGTCTCCCTGTGTGTCTCCCTGTGTGGCTCCCTGTGTGGCTCCCTGTGTGTCTCCCTGTGTGTCTCCCTGTGTGGTTCCCTGTGTGTCTCCCTGTGTGTCTCCCTGTGTGTCTCCCTGTGTGTCTCCCTGTGTGTCTCCTTGTGTGTCTCCCTGTGTGGCTCCCTGTGTGGCTCCCTGTGTGTCTCCCTGTGTGGCTCCCTGTGTGGCTCCCTGTGTGGCTCCCTGTGTGTCTCCCTGTGTGGCTCCCTGTGTGTCTCCCTGTGTGTCTCCCTGTGTGTCTCCCTGTGTGTCTCCCTGTGTGGCTCCCTGTGTGGCTCCCTGTGTGTCTCATTGTGTGTCTCCCTGTGTGGCTCCCTGTGTGGCTCCCTGTGTGGCTCCCTGTGTGTCTCCCTTGTGTCTCCCTGTGTGTCTCCCTGTGTGTCTCCCTGTGTGTCTCCCTGTGTGTCTCCCTGTGTGTCTCCCTGTGTGTCTCCCTGTGTGGCTCCCTGTGTGGCTCCCTGTGTGGCTCCCTGTGTGTCTCCCTGTGTGTCTCCCTGTGTGGCTCCCTGTGTGTCTCCCTGTGTGTCTCCCTGTGTGGCTCCCTGTGTGTCTCCCTGTGTGGCTCCCTGTGTGTCTCCCTGTGTGTCTCCTTGTGTGTCTCCCTGTGTGTCTCCCTGTGTGGCTCCCTGTGTGTCTCCCTGTGTGTCTCCCTGTGTGTCTCCCTGTGTGTCTCCCTGTGTGTCTCCCTGTGTGTCTCCCTGTGTACTGTGTGTCTCCCTGTGTGTCTCCCTGTGTGGCTCCCTGTGTGTCTCCCTGTGTGTCTCCCTGTGTGTCTCCCTGTGTGTCTCCCTGTGTGGCTCCCTGTGTGTCTCCCTGTGTGTCTCCCTGTGTGTCTCCCTGTGTGTCTCCCTGTGTGGCTCCCTGTGTGTCTCCCTGTGTGGCTCCCTGTGTGTCTCCCTGTGTGGCTCCCTGTGTGGCTCCCTGTGTGGCTCCCTGTGTGGCTCCCTGTGTGGCTCCCTGTGTGTCTCCCTGTGTGTCTCCCTGTGTGGCTCCCTGTGTGTCTCCCTGTGTGTCTCCCTGTGTGGCTCCCTGTGTGTCTTCCTGTGTGTCTCCCTGTGTGTCTCCCTGTGTGTCTCCCTGTGTGGCTCCCTGTGTGTCTCCCTGTGTGTCTCCCTGTGTGTCTCCCTGTGTGTCTCCCTGTGTGTCTCCCTGTGTGTCTCCCTGTGTGTCTCCCTGTGTGTCTCCCTGTGTGTCTCCCTGTGTGTCTCCCTGTGTGTCTCCCTGTGTGTCTCCCTGTGTGTCTCCCTGTGTGGCTCCCTGTGTGGCTCCCTGTGTAGCTCCCTGTGTGTCTCCCTGTGTGTCTCCCTGTGTGTCTCCCTGTGTGTCTCCCTGTGTGTCTCCCTGTGTGGCTTCCTGTGTGTCTCCCTGTGTGTCTCCCTGTGTGTCTCCCTGTGTGTCTCCCTGTGTGTCTCCCTGTGTGGCTCCCTGTGTGGCTCCCTGTGTGTCTCCCTGTGTGGCTCCCTGTGTGTCTCCCTGTGTGTCTCCCTGTGTGGCCCCCTGTGTGGCTCCCTGTGTGGCTCCCTGTGTGGCTCCCTGTGTGTTTCCCTGTGTGGCTCCCTGTGTGGCTCCCTGTGTGGCTCCTTGTGTGTCTCCCTGTGTGTCTCCCTGTGTGTCTCCCTGTGTGTCTCCCTGTGTGGCTCCCTGTGTGTCTCCCTGTGTGGCTCATTGTGTGTCTCCCTGTGTGTCTCCCTGTGTGTCTCCCTGTGTGTCTCCCTGTGTGTCTCCCTGTGTGTCTCCCTGTGTGGCTCCCTGTGTGTCTCCCTGTGTGGCTCCCTGTGTGTTTCCCTGTGTGGCTCCCTGTGTGGCTCCCTGTGTGGCTCATTGTGTGTCTCCCTGTGTGTCTCCCTGTGTGGCTCCCTGTGTGGCTCCCTGTGTGGCTCCCTGTGTGGCTCCCTGTGTGGCTCCCTGTGTGTCTCCCTGTGTGTCTCCCTGTGTGTCTCCCTGTGTGTCTCCCTGTGTGTCTCCCTGTGTGGCTCCCTGTGTGGCTCCCTGTGTGGCTCCCTGTGTGTCTCCCTGTGTGTCTCCCTGTGTGGCTCCCTGTGTGTCTCCCTGTGTGTCTCCCTGTGTGTCTCATTGTGTGTCTCCCTGTGTGGCTCCCTGTGTGGCTCCCTGTGTGGCTCCCTGTGTGGCTCCCTGTGTGTCTCCCTGTGTGTCTCCCTGTGTGTCTCCCTGTGTGTCTCCCTGTGTGTCTCCCTGTGTGTCTCCCTGTGTGTCTCCCTGTGTGGCTCCCTGTGTGTCTCCCTGTGTGTCTCCCTGTGTGTCTCCCTGTGTGGCTCCCTGTGTGTCTCCCTGTGTGTCTCCCTGTGTGTCTCCCTGTGTGTCTCCCTGTGTGTCTCCTTGTGTGTCTCCCTGTGTGTCTCCCTGTGTGTCTCCCTGTGTGTCTCCCTGTGTGGCTCCCTGTGTGTCTCCCTGTGTGTCTCCCTGTGTGTCTCCCTGTGTGGCTCCCTGTGTGTCTCCCTGTGTGTCTCCCTGTGTGTCTCCCTGTGTGGCTCCCTGTGTGTCTCCCTGTGTGTCTCCCTGTGTGGCTCCCTGTGTGTCTCCCTGTGTGGCTCCCTGTGTGGCTCCCTGTGTGTCTCCCTGTGTGGCTCATTGTGTGTCTCCCTGTGTGTCTCCCTGTGTGTCTCCCTGTGTGTCTCCCTGTGTGTCTCCCTGTGTGTCTCCCTGTGTGGCTCCCTGTGTGTCTCCCTGTGTGTCTCCCTGTGTGTCTCCCTGTGTGTCTCCCTGTGTGTCTCCCTGTGTGGCTCCCTGTGTGTCTCCCTGTGTGGCTCCCTGTGTGTCTCCCTGTGTGTCTCCCTGTGTGTCTCCCTGTGTGACTCCCTGTATGGCTCCCTGTGTGTCTCCCTGTGTGTCTCCCTGTGTGGCTCCCTGTGTGTCTCCCTGTGTGTCTCCCTGTGTGGCTCATTGTGTGTCTCCCTGTGTGTCTCCCTGTGTGTCTCCCTGTGTGTCTCCCTGTGTGTCTCCCTGTGTGTCTCCCTGTGTGGCTCCCTGTGTGTCTCCCTGTGTGGCTCCCTGTGTGTCTCCCTGTGTGTCTCCCTGTGTGTCTCCCTGTGTGGCTCCCTGTGTGTCTCCTTGTGTGTCTCCCTGTGTGGCTCCCTGTGTGTCTCCCTGTGTGGCTCCCTGTGGGGCTCCCTGTGTGTCTCCCTGTGTGGCTCCCTGTGTGGCTCCCTGTGTGGCTCCCTGTGTGTCTCCCTGTGTGTCTCCCTGTGTGTCTCCCTGTGTGTCTCCCTGTGTGTCTCCCTGTGTGTCTCCCTGTGTGGCTCCCTGTGTGGCTCCCTGTGTGTCTCATTGTGTGTCTCCCTGTGTGGCTCCCTGTGTGGCTCCCTGTGTGGCTCCCTGTGTGTCTCCCTTGTGTCTCCCTGTGTGTCTCCCTGTGTGTCTCCCTGTGTGTCTCCCTGTGTGTCTCCCTGTGTGTCTCCCTGTGTGTCTCCCTGTGTGGCTCCCTGTGTGGCTCCCTGTGTGGCTCCCTGTGTGTCTCCCTGTGTGTCTCCCTGTGTGGCTCCCTGTGTGTCTCCCTGTGTGTCTCCCTGTGTGGCTCCCTGTGTGTCTCCCTGTGTGGCTCCCTGTGTGTCTCCCTGTGTGTCTCCCTGTGTGTCTCCCTGTGTGTCTCCCTGTGTGTCTCCCTGTGTGTCTCCCTGTGTGGTTCCCTGTGTGTCTCCCTGTGTGTCTCCCTGTGTGTCTCCCTGTGTGTCTCCTTGTGTGTCTCCCTGTGTGACTCCCTGTGTGGCTCCCTGTGTGTCTCCCTGTGTGGCTCCCTGTGTGGCTCCCTGTGTGGCTCCCTGTGTGTCTCCCTGTGTGTCTCCTTGTGTGTCTCCCTGTGTGTCTCCCTGTGTGGCTCCCTGTGTGTCTCCCTGTGTGTCTCCCTGTGTGTCTCCCTGTGTGTCTCCCTGTGTGTCTCCCTGTGTGTCTCCCTGTGTGGCTCCCTGTGTGGCTCCCTGTGTGTCTCCCTGTGTGTCTCCCTGTGTGGTTCCCTGTGTGTCTCCCTGTGTGTCTCCCTGTGTGTCTCCCTGTGTGTCTCCCTGTGTGTCTCCTTGTGTGTCTCCCTGTGTGGCTCCCTGTGTGGCTCCCTGTGTGTCTCCCTGTGTGGCTCCCTGTGTGGCTCCCTGTGTGGCTCCCTGTGTGTCTCCCTGTGTGGCTCCCTGTGTGTCTCCCTGTGTGTCTCCCTGTGTGTCTCCCTGTGTGTCTCCCTGTGTGGCTCCCTGTGTGGCTCCCTGTGTGTCTCATTGTGTGTCTCCCTGTGTGGCTCCCTGTGTGGCTCCCTGTGTGGCTCCCTGTGTGTCTCCCTTGTGTCTCCCTGTGTGTCTCCCTGTGTGTCTCCCTGTGTGTCTCCCTGTGTGTCTCCCTGTGTGTCTCCCTGTGTGTCTCCCTGTGTGGCTCCCTGTGTGGCTCCCTGTGTGGCTCCCTGTGTGTCTCCCTGTGTGTGTTCCTGTGTGGCTCCCTGTGTGTCTCCCTGTGTGTCTCCCTGTGTGGCTCCCTGTGTGTCTCCCTGTGTGGCTCCCTGTGTGTCTCCCTGTGTGTCTCCTTGTGTGTCTCCCTGTGTGTCTCCCTGTGTGGCTCCCTGTGTGTCTCCCTGTGTGTCTCCCTGTGTGTCTCCCTGTGTGTCTCCCTGTGTGTCTCCCTGTGTGTCTCCCTGTGTGGCTCCCTGTGTGGCTCCCTGTGTGTCTCCCTGTGTGTCTCCCTGTGTGGTTCCCTGTGTGTTTCCCTGTGTGTCTCCCTGTGTGTCTCCCTGTGTGTCTCCTTGTGTGTCTCCCTGTGTGACTCCCTGTGTGGCTCCCTGTGTGTCTCCCTGTGTGGCTCCCTGTGTGGCTCCCTGTGTGGCTCCCTGTGTGTCTCCCTGTGTGGCTCCCTGTGTGTCTCCCTGTGTGTCTCCCTGTGTGTCTCCCTGTGTGTCTCCCTGTGTGTCTCCCTGTGTGTCTCCCTGTGTGTCTCCCTGTGTGTCTCCCTGTGTGTCTCCCTGTGTGTCTCCCTGTGTGTCTCCCTGTGTGTCTCCCTGTGTGGCTCCCTGTGTGTCTCCCTGTGTGTCTCCCTGTGTGTCTCCCTGTGTGGCTCCCTGTGTGGCTCCCTGTGTGGCTCCCTGTGTGTCTCCCTGTGTGGCTCCCTGTGTGTCTCCCTGTGTGTCTCCCTGTGTGGCTCCCTGTGTGTCTCCCTGTGTGTCTCCCTGTGTGTCTCCCTGTGTGTCTCCCTGTGTGTCTCCCTGTGTGTCTCCCTGTGTGGCTCCCTGTGTGGCTCCCTGTGTGTCTCCCTGTGTGGCTCCCTGTGTGTCTCCCTGTGTGTCTCCCTGTGTGTCTCCCTGTGTGTCTCCCTGTGTGGCTCCCTGTGTGTCTCCCTGTGTGTCTCCCTGTGTGGCTCTCGGTCTCATCACCTTCTTGGGTAAATAATGATGATGAGCGATGAGTCGCCTCTTACTGCCTGTTGTCAATCGTCCATCGCTCACCATCCACATGCTGATGCCTGTTGCGCTTCCTCTGCTGCAATGCGTTCATGACGCACCTTGGGTGAAGCCCTCTCCACTTTGTTGCTCTACTCCTCGCCTCTCTCTACTCCTCGCCTCTCTCTGCTCCTCGTCTCTCTCTGCTCCTCGCCTCTGTGTGCTCCTCTCTCTCGCTGCGCCTCCCCATTGCAGCCTTCTCATTGAGCCATGCCGAATGTTTGACTCACTTCTCCTCTACCTCCCTCTCCCTCCTCCCTTTCCCTCCTCTCTGTCCTCGTGTAATCCCCCCTCTCTGCGTCCCTCACCTCCCAGGCGGCGCAGCGGCGCTGTGAAGTGTGTCAGGGATCGGGGCTGCAGCTCGTGGGGCGCTTCTACCGCCGCTGCTCCGCCTGCGGTGAGTGGGAGGGCAGGGTGTGGCATGTGTGCGTGATAAGGGATGGCAGGTTTGGTATTTTAAAGGAGCGTGGCATGTGTGACTAGTAACTGGGCGTGGCATGCATGTGTGTAAGGGCTACGGCATGCATGTGAAGGTCTGTTTTATATGTGAATGTGCGAAGGAATGTGGAATGTGGAGTGTTTTGATGATGCAACCCGTCACCTGCGTAACCATCACCACCTACTCCCTCACCTGCATAACCATCACCACCTACTCCCTCACCTGCGCCAGCTGGTGGGAAGCTCCTTTTTCGGCTCTGCCTGCTGTAGCGGGTACCGAGGCCTCCCTCAACTGCTTGCTACGCATTTCTGGGTGGATATTGACTGCACTCTCATACATGCAACAGCCCTTTTCTGGTTATTGTTGGCCATGCAGCTAAATGCATTCAATAAACATGTTCCTCCGTGGGTCTGCTGTGCAGGCTGTTTCTTACCATGGCAATCGTGGTGAAGGTTCTTCCTGGGCTAGATGCAGGGCAGAAGCGAGCTTCCTCACCGTAGTACTTGTGCTACTTGGGCATGTTGGTCATTTCTTGGCCTACAAGCAGAAAGGAAACCGTTCACTTATAGATTGAGCCCTGTAAGAAACCGTACAGGAACTGGAACCTCGTAATGCAGTTGACCCACAGACCATTCACAACACCACTACGGTACCACACTGGTACTGTATGTGGCATGATTTCGGCACCAACTGTAACACTTCACATTTCTGCTCATCGCCATCCTCTTGCTCCAGGGCTGTATTTTTGTGTGTCTTTGCCCGACGTCATTATCCCTTTCTCCTGACATGGGAAAGAAAGATATCTTGGCATGGGAATCCAAGTTACGGTAGACGAACTGAAGAAGACCTGCTTGTCACGTTACCGTATGATGAGGAATATGGTGACGTCAGCGAACTTCTGAAACAATTGTACAGAACTGCCGCGTATATCGGGAAGGCCATATGTCACACACTTTTGTTGCCACATAGTACATGCAAAGATTTGTCAGAATGTTGTAATTGTCTAGTCTGCAGTGGGGTACTCTATAGTGAGTACAGCCCAAATTAGGGTTTGCTATATGTATCCTATCTGCTGCTAGTGCAACCCCTCTTTCCTGTTTCTAACATTCCTACTACTCATTCAGACATGCTATCAGAGCGAGAACGCTCCTGGCCTGTGGGCCCACCTGCTTCCGCTGCTGTCCTGCCTGTCGCGCGCCCAAGGCGCGCGACGTTTTCTGCCTGCCGCGCGCCGGGTGCGCACGGCGTTTTTTCTTCCCGCCGCGCGCCTGCCACGCGCTCGGGGCGCGTGGCGGTTTCCTGCCCGCCGCGCGCCCCGGGCGCGCGTGGCGGTTTCGTCGCCCGTCGCGGCACCCCAGGGGCCCGCGCGCTGTCCTCTCCCGTCGCCCGTTGCGGCGCCCTGGGGGCCCGCGCGTCGCCCCCTCCCGTCGCCCGTCGCGGCGCCCTGGGGGCCCGCGCGCCGCCCTGCCCGTCGCCCGTCGCAGCGCTCCAGGGACCCGCGCGCCGCCCCGCTTCCGCTCGCACGCCGCCCCAGCTGCTGCCCGCGTATCTGCCCCGCGCCGCGCCCGCGCTGCCTGCGTTGGGGGGTATGGGGGTGGCGGGTATGGGGGTGGCGGGTGTGTGAGCCGTCCCCTGCTCCTCCTCCTCCTCCGTCTCCCACTGCTGCAGCTACCGCTGAGGGGGGTGGATGTGTGGGAGCTGAGGGAGTGGCGCTAGGGGGGTGCCGTGGGAGTGGAGCTAGGGGTGCATAGGCGTGTGTGTGAAAGGGGGTCTGCGACAGTGGGGGAGGTTGATCAGAGGTAGCCGTTGTGGAGCCAGCAGCGCCAGTAGTCCGGATACCCTTGCTTGTGTCCGGTAGCCAGCGAGCCCGTTGCGCCAGTCGCCCGTGGGTCCGTTGCTCCAGCCGCTCGTCGTAGCCGCGGAGCCAGTTACTCCAGTAGTCCGGATACCCTTGCTTGTGTCCGGTAGCCAGTGTGCCAGTTGCTCCAGTAGCCCGTGTGCCAGTAGCTTCAGCCGCCACCTCCAATCCCCTCTCCTCTCACAGTCCCTCTTCCTTCTCACTTGCCCTCTGTGACTGCCTCTAGCTTTGCTTGTGCTTGTGAACTTCTTATGCGACTGCTTGCTGTGCTGATCATACCCCACTTTGCCTATGGGGGTGTGTCAGAATGCTATAATTGTCTAGTCTGCAGTGGGGTACTCTATAGTGAGTACAGCCCAAATTAGGGTTTGCTATATGTATCCTATCTGCTGCTAGTGCAACCCCTCTTTCCTGTTTCTAACATTCCTACTGCTCATTCTGACAAGATTGAATGGCCCTTCATCATGCTGCTGTCATGCCATAATCAGCATACCACTACAAGTAACAACTCATTCCTTGTCATTCTACCCTTTCCAGCAAATGATATCACTTGACTTGCTCACCATTAACCACAGCGGTCTTCTTACGATACTTTACCTCCATTATCGAAACTCCCGCACCTGTTGTGATGCTCCTGATCTGACCTGGGCACAGGGAGCACGGGGCATTCTCCCTGACCTCCACTCAATGTCATTCCTCCTTCCCTCGACTTGGCCAGCCTCCTTGCAACTCTCCTTGTCGATACGATTGAAGCTCTGCCTGGTACTGTTGATACACCTGCCTGTGCATCTGACCACCCCAATTCTCTATCCATCATCCTCACACCTCCCTGCACCAACTTTTGCGGCACTTCTTTACAAACAACGCTCCCCACATGTCGTCCTCAAAACAAATATCCTCGCTTGTCTTCCTCGAAACAACTCTCCTCGCCTGTCTTCCTCGAAACAACTCTCCTCGCCTGTCTTCCTCGAAACAGCTCTCCTCGACTGTCTTCCTCAAAACAGCTCTCCTCGCCTGTCTTCCTCAAAACAGCTCTCCTCGCCTGTCTTCCTCAAAACAGCTCTCCTCGCCTGTCTTCCTCAAAACAGCTCTCCTCGCCTGTCTTCCTCAAAACAGCTCTCCTCGCCTGTCTTCCTCAAAACAGCTCTCCTCGCCTGTCTTCCTCAAAACAGCTCTCCTCGCCTGTCTTCCTCAAAACAGCTCTCCTCGCCTGTCTTCCTCAAAACAGCTCTCCTCGCCTGTCTTCCTCAAAACAGCTCTCCTCGCCTGTCTTCCTCAAAACAGCTCTCCTCGCCTGTCTTCCTCAAACCTCAAAACAACTCTCCTCGCCTGTCTTCCTCAAAACAGCTCTCCTCGCCTGTCTTCCTCAAAACAGCTCTCCTCGCCTGTCTTCCTCAAAACAGCTCTCCTCGCCTGTCTTCCTCAAAACAGCTCTCCTCGCCTGTCTTCCTCAAAACAGCTCTCCTCGCCTGTCTTCCTCAAAACAGCTCTCCTCGCCTGTCTTCCTCAAAACAGCTCTCCTCGCCTGTCTTCCTCAAAACAGCTCTCCTCGCCTGTCTTCCTCAAACAACTCTCCTCGCCTGTCTTCCTCAAAACAGCTCTCCTCGCCTGTCTTCCTCAAAACAGCTCTCCTCGCCTGTCTTCCTCAAAACAGCTCTCCTCGCCTGTCTTCCTCAAAAGAGCTCTGCTCGCCTGTCTTCCTCAAAACAGCTCTCCTCGCCTGTCTTCCTCAAAACAGCTCTCCTCGCCTGTCTTCCTCAAAACAGCTCTCCTCGCCTGTCTTCCTCAAAACAGCTCTCCTCGCCTGTCTTCCTCAAAACAGCTCTCCTCGCCTGTCTTCCTCAAAACAGCTCTCCTCGCCTGTCTTCCTCAAAACAGCTCTCCTCGCCTGTCTTCCTCAAAACAGCTCTCCTCGCCTGTCTTCCTCAAAACAGCTCTCCTCGCCTGTCTTCCTCAAAACAGCTCTCCTCGCCTGTCTTCCTCAAAACAGCTCTCCTCGCCTGTCTTCCTCAAACCTCAAAACAACTCTCCTCGCCTGTCTTCCTCAAAACAGCTCTCCTCGCCTGTCGCCAGCTCTCCTCGCCTGTCTTCCTCAAAACAGCTCTCCTCGCCTGTCTTCCTCAAAACAGCTCTCCTCGCCTGTCTTCCTCAAAACAGCTCTCCTCGCCTGTCTTCCTCAAAACAGCTCTCCTCGCCTGTCTTCCTCAAAACAGCTCTCCTCGCCTGTCTTCCTCAAAACAGCTCTCCTCGCCTGTCTTCCTCAAAACAGCTCTCCTCGCCTGTCTTCCTCAAAACAGCTCTCCTCGCCTGTCTTCCTCAAAACAGCTCTCCTCGCCTGTCTTCCTCAAAACAGCTCTCCTCGCCTGTCTTCCTCAAAACAGCTCTCCTCGCCTGTCTTCCTCAAAATAGCTCTGCTCGCCTGTCTTCCTCAAAACAGCTCTCCTCGCCTGTCTTCCTCAAAACAGCTCTCCTCGCCTGTCTTCCTCAAAACAGCTCTCCTCGCCTGTCGCCAGCTCTCCTCGCCTGTCTTCCTCAAAACAGCTTTGCTCGCCTGTCTTCCTCAAAACACCTCTGCTCGCCTGTCTTCCTCACAACAGCTCTCCTCGCCTGTCTTCCTCAAAACAGCTCTCCTCGCCTGTCTTCCTCAAAACAGCTCTCCTCGCCTGTCTTCCTCAAAACAGCTCTCCTCGCCTGTCTTCCTCAAAACAGCTCTCCTCGCCTGTCTTCCTCAAAACAGCTCTCCTCGCCTGTCTTCCTCAAAACAGCTCTCCTCGCCTGTCTTCCTCAAAACAGCTCTCCTCGCCTGTCTTCCTCAAAACAGCTCTCCTCGCCTGTCTTCCTCAAAACAGCTCTCCTCGCCTGTCTTCCTCAAAACAGCTCTCCTCGCCTGTCTTCCTCAAAACAGCTCTCCTCGCCTGTCTTCCTCAAAACAGCTCTCCTCGCCTGTCTTCCTCAAAACAGCTCTCCTCGCCTGTCTTCCTCAAAACAGCTCTCCTCGCCTGTCTTCCTCAAAACAGCTCTCCTCGCCTGTCTTCCTCAAAACAGCTCTCCTCGCCTGTCTTCCTCAAAACATCTCTTCTCGCCTGTCTTCCTCAAAACAGCTCTCCTCGCCTGTCTTCCTCAAAACAGCTCTCCTCGCCTGTCTTCCTCAAAACAGCTCTCCTCGCCTGTCTTCCTCAAAACAGCTCTCCTCGCCTGTCTTCCTCAAAACAGCTCTCCTCGCCTGTCTTCCTCAAAACAGCTCTCCTCGCCTGTCTTCCTCAAAACAGCTCTCCTCGCCTGTCTTCCTCAAAACAGCTCTCCTCGCCTGTCTTCCTCAAAACAGCTCTCCTCGCCTGTCTTCCTCAAACAACTCTCCTCGCCTGTCTTCCTCAAAACAGCTCTCCTCGCCTGTCTTCCTCAAAACAGCTCTCCTCGCCTGTCTTCCTCAAAACAGCTCTCCTCGCCTGTCTTCCTCAAAACAGCTCTCCTCGCCTGTCTTCCTCAAAACAGCTCTCCTCGCCTGTCTTCCTCAAAACAGCTCTCCTCGCCTGTCTTCCTCAAAACAGCTCTCCTCGCCTGTCTTCCTCAAAACAGCTCTCCTCGCCTGTCTTCCTCAAAACAGCTCTCCTCGCCTGTCTTCCTCAAAACAGCTCTCCTCGCCTGTCTTCCTCAAAACAGCTCTCCTCGCCTGTCTTCCTCAAAACAGCTCTCCTCGCCTGTCTTCCTCAAAACAGCTCTCCTCACCGATCTTCCTCAAAACAACTCTCCTCGCCTGTCTTCCTCAAAACAGCTCTCCTCGCCTGTCTTCCTCAAAACAGCTCTCCTCACTTGTCTTCCAGCCGTAATCCTTGCTCCCATCCTTGCTCCGATCCTTGCTCCGATCCTTGCTCCCATCCTTGCTCCCACTCCACTTCTCGCTGGAATTGATGGGGCGTGAGAGCTTTTGGGAGGGCGAGTGCGCCTTTTGGCACTCTCTGCTGCAATACGCCACCTTGCCACACCCACCGCACCTCCTCAGCTTCTCACCACCGACCTCCACCCTCCCACACCCTACAGCACCACACATACGGCCTTGCACGTCTGGAGCCGCAGCAGCAGCAGCAGCAGCAGCAGCAGCAGCACCAGCAGCATGGATGCTCACAGCAGCAGGGACAGAAGCAGCGGCAGGGATGGAATTCACAGCAGTGGAGGCAGGGTGGTAGCAGGGCTCCCCCAGCAGCATCTCGCGCAAGCATGCCACCACATTGTCTCCCCCCGGCCATGCCTTCATATAAGCCACCTCCTCCCCCTGCTTACCAATCCGCCTCTTCGAGCTACTGCTGCCAATCGTTGAAGCACTATTGCTGCTGCTGCTGCCAGTGCTGCTGCCAGTGCTGCTTCTCCCCTTGGCAGACCCACGCTGCCTCTGAAACCCCTCACAGTACCTCGGTGCAATTGCTGCCTCAAAAGCCCACCTCATGTCCCACTCATCTGCCCTTCTCTCTCCACTCCTGCCACGTCGACACTTCGCGCTCTCTCCCTCGCTCCCCACATTGACCTTGCATGCAGCAATCGATGCGGAGTACCACATCCGCACCTCCTCCCACACCTCCCCACCGTTCTCCTGATCCGCCTCATCATCCCAGCGGCCTTGCACCTTGGACCGCCCCGCCCACCGTCTAACACTGTGCTCCTCCTCAAACTCATCATCCGCCCCAAAAAGAAAATGTGCAAACCTCTCTGCCATGCGAATGAGAAAGTACAGAGGCACCTGCTCGGCTCGCCTCAGCAGCATATGCATATTTAGGGGCCTAGGCAGGCGCGCTTGTGGAAAGTCCAAGCACTCAACGGCCTCGTCAAAGCCACGGGAGGAAGGCGGAAAGACTGAGAGCATGCGGGAGAACAGATGGCTGACGGGGCGGTAGGCAGAGTTGGCAATGAGTGCAACGATTCACACGAATTGCATGAAGTCTCCCAAGTAGGTGTTGCAGTGGGTGCATGTAGGAGGGTCCATGAAATACCCCGCAAATCCCACCAGGAAATCCACATCTGCCTGGCAGCGAACGATGGGAAGCTCCCTTCTGGACGGCGGTAGCATCGTTGCTCTTTTTTTGACGGTTTGAAGTTCCTCCGCACTCTCATGCGCTCTGATCTCCATAGCTTCCACCCAACCTCCTTTCTTTACTGCCTTGGAAACTTTCCTCCTTGCACTCCTGCTGCCCCCTTCTGCTTCAACTAAGCCACGTGCTATACGCTGTACGACTTCCTCACCACTTTCCTGGCCTACTGCATTGGATCCTTCTTCCTTTGCATACCTGCCGCCCCTTCCTGCTTCAGACGCGCGACAAGGAGGATGCTGAGTCAGCTTCTCAGCCGCCTCACTATGCTCCTCCACAATCCCAAGCCCAAAACACCTCTCCTTTCGGTTCACAGGAAACTTCACAGCAAATTCATCGCCCTGAGGCCACTCCTCCCACTCCAAAGCAGCGCTGCTGTCTTCCAAAGGCTTGGGAATGACGCCGAACCTGACCAGAAGCTTCGGAAGGTCTCGAAGCGGGTGTTGATCGTTGATCTGAGGGTCGTCCTTGAAGCACTGTTTCTCCAAGATGGAATCTGAGCCGTAGATTCGGACCCACTGCAAGATGCAACTGACCCAATACGTGAGTGCAGCAACCACAGAATTCGTATTGACAAGCACGAGCCTATTGGCAGGCATGAGTTTAGCATTCATATCGATGCTTGCAGCAGCAGTAGAAAGCGCAAATCCCTCTACAACTGCTCCTGCCCCTCCATTCATCCCACTTCTTTGCTTCAAGTGGTGGTGCAGTAGCCTCTTCCTGGCCACCACAATAGCTGCACTCTCTACCTGCATCTTGCTCGCAGTGTTGCCATTACGAAAGAACAGCTCTGCATCCTCCCAATGCTCTGGTCTAGATAATACTGTGGTGATTGCAAGGGCGAAATCGGTTGCATTTACACCACTCACATGCATACCCTTCGGAGCACTGCTGCTCCCACTGCTGCTGCCAGAACTGCTGACGCTGCTGCTGCTGGCAACGCCGTCACAGCTGCTGCTGCTGCTGCAGCCCTCACTGCAGTGGCTGCAACTGAACTCCTTCCCTTCCCCCCCTTCATGCTCTAGAATCCAATCCATACCATCCACATACCTCTCCCACACAGGTCCCTTCAATCTATCCCTCCAACTCACCTCCTTCCTTACCCTCCCACACTTGTCAGTGACCCCTTTGACCTCTACCTTGCCCTCTGCCTCGTCCTCTCCGTGTTCCCCATAGTCCTTCCCATGTGACGCCTGCCATCTGCCATTGCCCTCCCCATGCACCTTCTCAGCACCCTTCTCATCAGCTCGCCCCCTCCCCTTCCCTTCTCCCCTGCTCCCCTCCTCCCCTCAGCATGCACCTTCTCCAGCCCACCTGAAAGCAGATGCTGCACAAAGAACCCAGACCCTTCCTTCAGGTCAGCTCTCTCCTTCACCCCGAGCACCTACAGTAGCATGGATGCAAAGCAGTCATTCTCCTTCTGCCTGCCCACCCCCAACTCAGCCACTGGCCAGGCAGACGAATTCGATATCAGGTGAGCTTTCCATAGAGTCACAAGGCGGGGGGATCTCGCCAGAAGCACAAGGAATGTCGAAAAGCTGACAGCACGGCGATAAGCAGCCCAGCAGCTGCTGCAGCGCCAGCATCACAACCACGCTGCAGAAGGAGCAGCAGCGGCAAGAGCAGCAGGAGCAGTAGCAGCAACAGGAGCAGAAGGAGCAGGGGTAGCAGCAGCAAGTGCATCAGAAGTAGTAGCAGTAGAAGGAGCAGGAGAAGAGGAAGCAGAAGCTGGTGCAGCTGTTGTAGAATACAAAATAACAGGCAGGCGGGTTCTGATCCTCCCTAGGTTCATGAGCACGCCCACACGAGGCTCAGCCATCCACTCAAGAAGCATCGCTTCTGCACAAAGGTGAGGCGCCCTTTCCACATTCCATGCAAACTGCTCTTGAGACGACAGTCCGTGACTCCCCTGTAGCGCCTGTACTGCTGCCCCTTTGGACAATTCGAAAACGGCCTGGTGGTGCTGCTGCTGCTCAGGAGCAGCAGCGGGAATAATATGAGGCTGCTGTTCCTGCAGATGGCACCGCAATACAACCAGGCCTTTGATCAAATGCGCTCGTTGTGCTCGTTGGCTCACTGCACGGTCAAGGCAGCACGCGCACAGATCCTCATCCCACCCACTCGTCACATCCAAGTAGTGAACCATGTTCGCCTGAGACAGTAGCTGAAGTGGCTTCAGACTGTCCTCGGTTCTTGCTTTCTCGGTTGCCTCTCCATTTGCCCCAACGGGCTGTCCTGATCCACCCTGGTCGTTCTGGACTCCCAAACCCCAGTGCAACACCTTCAACTACTCTTCCAATTTCTGAATGGACTGAAACAAGCATGTTCTTTCCAAAACGCCTCTCTCTTCCCTTTCCACTTCCTATTCCTCCGCAGCCCCTCCATTTGTCCCTGTCAATTGTCCCAGTCCACCCCTCTCAATCTGGACTGCCTGGTTTAATGCATCCACAGCCTTCAACGGCTCAACCAGCTTCTGACCAGACTGTAAAAAGCGTGCCACTCTCACTCCAATTCCCTCTTCCACTTCCTTTTCCTTGCTACTGCCAGCATCAGAATCACGGGACTTCGGCTCTGCTCCGCCAATCCCTGTCGGGGCTCCTATCACGCGGTACCCCCTGTCTTCCTTGCTGCTGGGCTTGGTAGGGTCCAGTTTGGTGGTAAGATCAGCAGGCACAGCAGCACGATATCAGTAGGACCAACTTGATCAACTTTCACCTCGACCTTATCCCGTCGTTTTCCACGCACTTGCTTCAAGGATGGGACATTAATGGTTTCACCTGCGCTAAGCTTGGCTTGCTCAATGGTTAAGTCAGGAGAAAGGCACACTTGCTGTCCGAGAGCCATGAAACGAACTTGCTGCTTCCAATTTGCAAAGTCCTGCTCTGACGCTTTCAACCCATCATGACCTCAATGCTGCTGACGTGTCTTGCAAGGCAGGCAGCAGTCTGGCAGATGGGACTGAAATAGTCTGTTGCAGACGGATAACAGAAGTTCGTCAGGAGGAACAGTGAGAGAGACAGTCACGTCTGATACAGTCGGCAAGCGACGGTTACTGAAGCAATCGTTTTCATCCGTGACGCATCCTGCGATCTCTCCCCGATCATTACGACCGTAAGATCCACGGTTCGTCAAACAAGCTGGGATTTTGATTTTGACCTTGAAAGTCATGCCAGATGCTGCAGGATTGTCGGATGTGTTTATTATCTGTTAAATTCGGCCAATGATTTGAAGGCTGTAGTGCTATCGGTCGGCTATTGAAGTATAAAAGAGACTCTCTGATCGCCGAGTAAGCTGGTGGTATCGTAGCAACGGAATCTTGTCGTCGCGAAATGCTTTCCCAATCATGAGACGCTTCATTAAGTGTAACCATCGTCCCGGACAAGCATTAACCCAATCGAGATCACTCTGATTGGGTACAGAAGTGCTCGAGGATTCTCTCTTCTCGCATAACCTGCTATCATCCCCGGACCTCAGGGACTCCTTCCGTGCTGTCATGGCACGGGCCATTATGTGCAGTCAGAATCGTGACAGAAAAAGTGCGATCTGGCCGTCAGTTTTGATATAAGTCAAATCGGGTGGAAGTGTGATTCTGGGAGCGATGCGTCTGCTGATAGAAGCTATTGTCCCGAGAAATCCTTAATAGTTGTGTGGTCACGGCTCAGATGTTGTCATGGCTGAAAAATGAATGCCTGATGTGGTCACAGACGCGGAGCACCTCAGACAATCGAAACCACTTAAATCGTGATAGACAATGGATGTACCGAACGGTACACCTCGAGATTGCCCGCCTGGATGGGGTATCGCGAACATGTGTGCAATTGAGGACGTGTCTCAAACGAGCGAGTCCACGCAGTCCGACGCGGACCCGACGGACCAGCTCGAGAACCAGCGCGTGCACCAGCAACGGACTGGACCAGGGTTCGGGCTTCATTTCCTGTTGTAGCGCGTTCGAATGGCACTACAATGGTGCCTTCGATTTGGTCGCCAGACCAGTCCGCCTCTGGTCCGTAAACAGTAATTTCACGAACATTTCTTTGCGAATTCTCTAACTCCCCTGATTTTTGCGCAAGATTATCAGTACAGCTCCAAACTGGCAAATAAAAAGGGGAACTTAATTTCAGCAAATAATTGTTTCGTCATCACTGCTGCTATTCGCTGCGAGTGTAGCAACACATCAAGTAAAACAGTCCGCTTTGTCAACATACTAACTTAGGCTAAGAAGCCATAGCTAGGTTTTAGGGTAGAACGAGAGTGGCGAGAAATTTTGCCAAAGCAAAGAGAGGGTTGCACTAGCAGGCAGTTGGGATACAAATAGCAAACCCTAACCGGGCTGTACTCACTATAGCTTACCCCACTGTAGACTAGCCAAATATCACATTCTGACACACCCCCATAGGCAAAGTGGGGTATAATCAGCACAGCAAGCAGTCACATAATAAGTTCACAAGCACAAGCAAAGCTAGAGCATGGGAGAAATAGAGGACACGTGAGGAGGAGGAGGGACTGTGAAAGGAGAGGAGATTGGAGGCAGCGGCTGAAGCTGCTGGCACACGGGCTACTGGAGCAACTGGCACACGGGCTACCGGAGCAACTGGCACACGGGCTACCGGAGCAAGGGCCCCGGACTACAGGAGTAACTGGCTCCGCGGCTACGACGAGCGGCTGGAGCAACGGACCCACGGGCGACTGGCGCAACGGGCTCGCTGGCTACCGGAGCAAGGGCATCCGGACTACTGGCGCTGCTGGCTCCACAACGGCTACCTCCGTTCAACCTCCCCCACTGTCGCAGACCCCCTTTCACACACCCCCCTATGCACCCCTAGCTCCACTCCCACGGCACCCCCCTAGCGCCACTCCCTCGGCTCCCACACATCCACCCCCCTCAGCGGCAGCTGTAGCAGTGGGAGACGGAGGAGGAGGAGGAGCAGGGGACGACTCACACACCCGCCACCCTCATACCCGCCACCCCCATAGCCGCACTCGCAGGAGGGAGAGGAAGGAGAAAGGGAAGGGGCGGGGGGGGGGGGGGGGGAGCAGCCCCGCGGCGCACGGGGTCAAGGGGCGGCATGCGGGTCCCCAGGGGCGCCGCGACAGGCGACGGGGGACGCGTGGGTCCCCTGGGGCGCCGCGACGGGCGACAGGGGGGCCGCGCGCGGGTCCCTGGGGGCGCCGCGACGGACGATGGGGGACGCGCGCAGGTCCCCATGGGCGCCGCGACGGGCGACGGGGGGCGGCGCGCGGGTCCCCGGGGGCGCCGCGTCGGAGCGTGAAACCGCCACGCGCCCCGAGCGCGTGGCGGGAAGAAAAAACGTCGCGCGCCACGGGGCGCGCGACAGACAGTATAGCAGCGGAAGCATGTGGGCCCACAGGCCAGTAGCGTAGACGCTCTAATACCATGTCAACATACTAACTTAGGCTAAGAAGCCATAGCTAGGTTTCAGGGTAGAACGAGAGTGGCGAGAAATTTTGCCAAAGCAAAGAGAGGGTTGCACTAGCAGGCAGTTGGAATACAAATAGTAAACCCTAACCGGGCTGTACTCACTATAGAGTACCCCACTACAGACTAGCCAAATATCACATTCTGACACGCTTCTGGTCCATGGCTGGTTTGCCAGAAGGGTCTGTCGAACCAGACTTCGGACCAAGCACACACATTTTTGCAACGGACTGGGTTCGTGCGGACCAGTTACATTGAGACACCCTCGGAGTGAATGAGCGAGTATTGCACTAAGGACGCGGTGAAAGTAGACGATCGATCGTCTGTCGCGATTGGTGTGCGGGTCAGTTACCCGTTTTACTAGCGTGTAATCATGCTACGGTAAGGATTTTGTCAATAATTAGTGCACAGTGAGGGAATGCGACTAATCGTTGATCGCTAGTAATCAACCCAAATCTGACTGGCGATCGTAACAACGACGTCTGCGTATCGTTTCGCCAATCGATACGCTAAATCGATTGTGCGAATCGATATTCAAGCACGATCTTGCGATCTTCGCACTTTCACCGCGTCCTAAGAAATGGAGCGAAGGAATGAGCGAATGTTATATAGCGAACTAGCGTGGTAACGTTAACGCGCGAAATTGTGCTGCGCTACGGGCCTAGCGTCGAGGTTGAAAATTGTTGAGGCGGAGGGCCAGAGCGCGGATTACTAGTCAAGCCGTAAGGTTGGGTTGCGATGTGAACAGTGGCGGGAACAGTGGTTGAGGCGAGTATCGCGAGTGGTATCAATGCACTGCTGGGTACTGTTGGCCGGAACAGTCGTGTACGCGATAAGCAAGGGTGCAAAGTAAGGAAAAAGCATTTTCCTTACACTACCCCAGTTATGAGTTGTAAAACAGAGTTGCACGGACCACGATTGAACTGCCGATACAATGAAAGGCACACGATTGTATAGCGGGTCAACCTAGCTAGGTGGGAACCTCGAGAATACGAGGATGGGTGCAGGTTGGGCAAAAGAAAGCCAAAGGCGACGCGAGGTTGCTTCGGTAGCAAGCAAAGCGGCCAAATATGCACTTTCGAAAGTTGAGGTTGCTTTGGTAGCAAGCAAAGCGGCCAAACGTGCACTTCCGAAAGTTGGGGTTGTACGCGGTTGAGTAAACCCCAGTAAGGAAAAAGGGTTCCCCCCCCCCCCCCCCCCCCCACCCCCTAAGAAAGGTGGTTAACATCCGCGACACGCTTTCGCGCGAGATAATCGCACAGTTTTGAAGGCGATTCAAGCGAGGCGGATGGCACCTAGGTGTCGTCCTCGCTGGTGCAATCAGTCCAACAAATCAGGAAATCCACGCGGCGTCCTGCTGCGCAAAATTTTCAACGGGTCAACCGTCGGTTCCAGGACAGGGCGAGCTTTCGGGGCTGATTTGGCGGGCAATGTCCGTCATGGCCGATACGAAAGGCTTGAGTAGGCTGACGTGGAATGCGTCGTGTATACGCCAGTCGTCGGGCGGTAGAAGTTTTGCCGTGATGCGACTGATCATCTTCAAAATGCGGAAAGGCCGGATTCCTGCCCGCCGCGCGCCCCGGGCGCGCGTGGCGGTTTCGTCGCCCGTCGCGGCACCCCAGGGGCCCGCGCGCTGTCCTCTCCCGTCGCCCGTTGCGGCGCCCTGGGGGCCCGCGCGTCGCCCCCTCCCGTCGCCCGTCGCGGCGCCCTGGGGGCCCGCGCGCCGCCCTGCCCGTCGCCCGTCGCAGCGCTCCAGGGACCCGCGCGCCGCCCCGCTTCCGCTCGCACGCCGCCCCAGCTGCTGCCCGCGTATCTGCCCCGCGCCGTGCCCGCGCTGCCTGCGTTGGGGGGTATGGGGGTGGCGGGTATGGGGGTGGCGGGTGTGTGAGCCGTCCCCTGCTCCTCCTCCTCCTCCGTCTCCCACTGCTGCAGCTACCGCTGAGGGGGGTGGATGTGTGGGAGCTGAGGGAGTGGCGCTAGGGGGGTGCCGTGGGAGTGGAGCTAGGGGTGCATAGGCGTGTGTGTGAAAGGGGGTCTGCGACAGTGGGGGAGGTTGATCAGAGGTAGCCGTTGTGGAGCCAGCAGCGCCAGTAGTCCGGATACCCTTGCTTGTGTCCGGTAGCCAGCGAGCCCGTTGCGCCAGTCGCCCGTGGGTCCGTTGCTCCAGCCGCTCGTCGTAGCCGCGGAGCCAGTTACTCCAGTAGTCCGGATACCCTTGCTTGTGTCCGGTAGCCAGTGTGCCAGTTGCTCCAGTAGCCCGTGTGCCAGTAGCTTCAGCCGCCACCTCCAATCCCCTCTCCTCTCACAGTCCCTCTTCCTTCTCACTTGCCCTCTGTGACTGCCTCTAGCTTTGCTTGTGCTTGTGAACTTCTTATGCGACTGCTTGCTGTGCTGATCATACCCCACTTTGCCTATGGGGGTGTGTCAGAATGCTATAATTGTCTAGTCTGCAGTGGGGTACTCTATAGTGAGTACAGCCCAAATTAGGGTTTGCTATATGTATCCTATCTGCTGCTAGTGCAACCCCTCTTTCCTGTTTCTAACATTCCTACTGCTCATTCTGACAAGATTGAATGGCCCTTCATCATGCTGCTGTCATGCCATAATCAGCATACCACTACAAGTAACAACTCATTCCTTGTCATTCTACCCTTTCCAGCAAATGATATCACTTGACTTGCTCACCATTAACCACAGCGGTCTTCTTACGATACTTTACCTCCATTATCGAAACTCCCGCACCTGTTGTGATGCTCCTGATCTGACCTGGGCACAGGGAGCACGGGGCATTCTCCCTGACCTCCACTCAATGTCATTCCTCCTTCCCTCGACTTGGCCAGCCTCCTTGCAACTCTCCTTGTCGATTCGATTGAAGCTCTGCCTGGTACTGTTGATACACCTGCCTGTGCATCTGACCACCCCAATTCTCTATCCATCATCCTCACACCTCCCTGCACCAACTTTTGCGGCACTTCTTTACAAACAACGCTCCCCACATGTCGTCCTCAAAACAAATATCCTCGCTTGTCTTCCTCGAAACAACTCTCCTCGCCTGTCTTCCTCGAAACAACTCTCCTCGCCTGTCTTCCTCGAAACAGCTCTCCTCGACTGTCTTCCTCAAAACAGCTCTCCTCGCCTGTCTTCCTCAAAACAGCTCTCCTCGCCTGTCTTCCTCAAAACAGCTCTCCTCGCCTGTCTTCCTCAAAACAGCTCTCCTCGCCTGTCTTCCTCAAAACAGCTCTCCTCGCCTGTCTTCCTCAAAACAGCTCTCCTCGCCTGTCTTCCTCAAAACAGCTCTCCTCGCCTGTCTTCCTCAAAACAGCTCTCCTCGCCTGTCTTCCTCAAAACAGCTCTCCTCGCCTGTCTTCCTCAAAACAGCTCTCCTCGCCTGTCTTCCTCAAAACAGCTCTCCTCGCCTGTCTTCCTCAAACCTCAAAACAACTCTCCTCGCCTGTCTTCCTCAAAACAGCTCTCCTCGCCTGTCTTCCTCAAAACAGCTCTCCTCGCCTGTCTTCCTCAAAACAGCTCTCCTCGCCTGTCTTCCTCAAAACAGCTCTCCTCGCCTGTCTTCCTCAAAACAGCTCTCCTCGCCTGTCTTCCTCAAAACAGCTCTCCTCGCCTGTCTTCCTCAAAACAGCTCTCCTCGCCTGTCTTCCTCAAAACAGCTCTCCTCGCCTGTCTTCCTCAAACAACTCTCCTCGCCTGTCTTCCTCAAAACAGCTCTCCTCGCCTGTCTTCCTCAAAACAGCTCTGCTCGCCAGTCTTCCTCAAAACAGCTCTGCTCGCCTGTCTTCCTCAAAAGAGCTCTGCTCGCCTGTCTTCCTCAAAACAGCTCTCCTCGCCTGTCTTCCTCAAAACAGCTCTCCTCGCCTGTCTTCCTCAAAACAGCTCTCCTCGCCTGTCTTCCTCAAAACAGCTCTCCTCGCCTGTCTTCCTCAAAACAGCTCTCCTCGCCTGTCTTCCTCAAAACAGCTCTCCTCGCCTGTCTTCCTCAAAACAGCTCTCCTCGCCTGTCTTCCTCAAAACAGCTCTCCTCGCCTGTCTTCCTCAAACCTCAAAACAACTCTCCTCGCCTGTCTTCCTCAAAACAGCTCTCCTCGCCTGTCTTCCTCAAAACAGCTCTCCTCGCCTGTCTTCCTCAAAACAGCTCTCCTCGCCTGTCTTCCTCAAAACAGCTCTCCTCGCCTGTCTTCCTCAAAACAGCTCTCCTCGCCTGTCTTCCTCAAAACAGCTCTCCTCGCCTGTCTTCCTCAAAACAGCTCTCCTCGCCTGTCTTCCTCAAACCTCAAAACAACTCTCCTCGCATGTCTTCCTCAAAACAGCTCTCGTCGCCTGTCTTCCTCAAAACAGCTCTCCTCGCCTGTCTTCCTCAAAACAGCTCTCCTCGCCTGTCTTCCTCAAACCTCAAAACAACTCTCCTCGCCTGTCTTCCTCAAAACAGCTCTCCTCGCCTGTCGCCAGCTCTCCTCGCCTGTCTTCCTCAAAACAGCTCTCCTCGCCTGTCTTCCTCAAAACAGCTCTCCTCGCCTGTCTTCCTCAAAACAGCTCTCCTCGCCTGTCTTCCTCAAAACAGCTCTCCTCGCCTGTCTTCCTCAAAACAGCTCTCCTCGCCTGTCTTCCTCAAAACAGCTCTCCTCGCCTGTCTTCCTCAAAACAGCTCTCCTCGCCTGTCTTCCTCAAAACAGCTCTCCTCGCCTGTCTTCCTCAAAACAGCTCTCCTCGCCTGTCTTCCTCAAAACAGCTCTCCTCGCCTGTCTTCCTCAAAACAGCTCTCCTCGCCTGTCTTCCTCAAAATAGCTCTGCTCGCCTGTCTTCCTCAAAACAGCTCTCCTCGCCTGTCTTCCTCAAAACAGCTCTCCTCGCCTGTCTTCCTCAAAACAGCTCTCCTCGCCTGTCGCCAGCTCTCCTCGCCTGTCTTCCTCAAAACAGCTTTGCTCGCCTGTCTTCCTCAAAACACCTCTGCTCGCCTGTCTTCCTCAAAACAGCTCTCCTCGCCTGTCTTCCTCAAAACAGCTCTCCTCGCCTGTCTTCCTCAAAACAGCTCTCCTCGCCTGTCTTCCTCAAAACAGCTCTCCTCGCCTGTCTTCCTCAAAACAGCTCTCCTCGCCTGTCTTCCTCAAAACAGCTCTCCTCGCCTGTCTTCCTCAAAACAGCTCTCCTCGCCTGTCTTCCTCAAAACAGCTCTCCTCGCCTGTCTTCCTCAAAACAGCTCTCCTCGCCTGTCTTCCTCAAAACAGCTCTCCTCGCCTGTCTTCCTCAAAACAGCTCTCCTCGCCTGTCTTCCTCAAAACAGCTCTCCTCGCCTGTCTTCCTCAAAACAGCTCTCCTCGCCTGTCTTCCTCAAAACAGCTCTCCTCGCCTGTCTTCCTCAAAACAGCTCTCCTCGCCTGTCTTCCTCAAAACAGCTCTCCTCGCCTGTCTTCCTCAAAACAGCTCTCCTCGCCTGTCTTCCTCAAAACATCTCTTCTCGCCTGTCTTCCTCAAAACAGCTCTCCTCGCCTGTCTTCCTCAAAACAGCTCTCCTCGCCTGTCTTCCTCAAAACAGCTCTCCTCGCCTGTCTTCCTCAAAACAGCTCTCCTCGCCTGTCTTCCTCAAAACAGCTCTCCTCGCCTGTCTTCCTCAAAACAGCTCTCCTCGCCTGTCTTCCTCAAAACAGCTCTCCTCGCCTGTCTTCCTCAAAACAGCTCTCCTCGCCTGTCTTCCTCAAAACAGCTCTCCTCGCCTGTCTTCCTCAAACAACTCTCCTCGCCTGTCTTCCTCAAAACAGCTCTCCTCGCCTGTCTTCCTCAAAACAGCTCTCCTCGCCTGTCTTCCTCAAAACAGCTCTCCTCGCCTGTCTTCCTCAAAACAGCTCTCCTCGCCTGTCTTCCTCAAAACAGCTCTCCTCGCCTGTCTTCCTCAAAACAGCTCTCCTCGCCTGTCTTCCTCAAAACAGCTCTCCTCGCCTGTCTTCCTCAAAACAGCTCTCCTCGCCTGTCTTCCTCAAAACAGCTCTCCTCGCCTGTCTTCCTCAAAACAGCTCTCCTCGCCTGTCTTCCTCAAAACAGCTCTCCTCGCCTGTCTTCCTCAAAACAGCTCTCCTCGCCTGTCTTCCTCAAAACAGCTCTCCTCACCGATCTTCCTCAAAACAACTCTCCTCGCCTGTCTTCCTCAAAACAGCTCTCCTCGCCTGTCTTCCTCAAAACAGCTCTCCTCACTTGTCTTCCAGCCGTAATCCTTGCTCCCATCCTTGCTCCGATCCTTGCTCCGATCCTTGCTCCCATCCTTGCTCCCACTCCACTTCTCGCTGGAATTGATGGGGCGTGAGAGCTTTTGGGAGGGCGAGTGCGCCTTTTGGCACTCTCTGCTGCAATACGCCACCTTGCCACACCCACCGCACCTCCTCAGCTTCTCACCACCGACCTCCACCCTCCCACACCCTACAGCACCACACATACGGCCTTGCACGTCTGGAGCCGCAGCAGCAGCAGCAGCAGCAGCAGCACCAGCAGCATGGATGCTCACAGCAGCAGGGACAGAAGCAGCGGCAGGGATGGAATTCACAGCAGTGGAGGCAGGGTGGTAGCAGGGCTCCCCCAGCAGCATCTCGCGCAAGCATGCCACCACATTGTCTCCCCCCGGCCATGCCTTCATATAAGCCACCTCCTCCCCCTGCTTACCAATCCGCCTCTTCGAGCTACTGCTGCCAATCGTTGAAGCACTATTGCTGCTGCTGCTGCCAGTGCTGCTGCCAGTGCTGCTTCTCCCCTTGGCAGACCCACGCTGCCTCTGAAACCCCTCACAGTACCTCGGTGCAATTGCTGCCTCAAAAGCCCACCTCATGTCCCACTCATCTGCCCTTCTCTCTCCACTCCTGCCACGTCGACACTTCGCGCTCTCTCCCTCGCTCCCCACATTGACCTTGCATGCAGCAATCGATGCGGAGTACCACATCCGCACCTCCTCCCACACCTCCCCACCGTTCTCCTGATCCGCCTCATCATCCCAGCGGCCTTGCACCTTGGACCGCCCCGCCCACCGTCTAACACTGTGCTCCTCCTCAAACTCATCATCCGCCCCAAAAAGAAAATGTGCAAACCTCTCTGCCATGCGAATGAGAAAGTACAGAGGCACCTGCTCGGCTCGCCTCAGCAGCATATGCATATTTAGGGGCCTAGGCAGGCGCGCTTGTGGAAAGTCCAAGCACTCAACGGCCTCGTCAAAGCCACGGGAGGAAGGCGGAAAGACTGAGAGCATGCGGGAGAACAGATGGCTGACGGGGCGGTAGGCAGAGTTGGCAATGAGTGCAACGATTCACACGAATTGCATGAAGTCTCCCAAGTAGGTGTTGCAGTGGGTGCATGTAGGAGGGTCCATGAAATACCCCGCAAATCCCACCAGGAAATCCACATCTGCCTGGCAGCGAACGATGGGAAGCTCCCTTCTGGACGGCGGTAGCACCGTTGCTCTTTTTTTGACGGTTTGAAGTTCCTCCGCACTCTCATGCGCTCTGATCTCCATAGCTTCCACCCAACCTCCTTTCTTTACTGCCTTGGCAACTTTCCTCCTTGCACTCCTGCTGCCCCCTTCTGCTTCAACTAAGCCACGTGCTATACGCTGTACGACTTCCTCACCACTTTCCTGGCCTACTGCATTGGATCCTTCTTCCTCTGCATACCTGCCGCCCCTTCCTGCTTCAGACGCGCGACAAGGAGGATGCTGAGTCAGCTTCTCAGCCGCCTCACTATGCTCCTCCACAATCCCAAGCCCAAAACACCTCTCCTTTCGGTTCACAGGAAACTTCACAGCAAATTCATCGCCCTGAGGCCACTCCTCCCACTCCAAAGCAGCGCTGCTGTCTTCCAAAGGCTTGGGAATGACGCCGAACCTGACCAGAAGCTTCGGAAGGTCTCGAAGCGGGTGGCGCATGGGACGAACGTTGATCTGAGGGTCGTCCTTGAAGCACTGTTTCTCCAAGATGGAATCTGAGCCGTAGATTCGGACCCACTGCAAGATGCAACTGACCCAATACGTGAGTGCAGCAACCACAGAATTCGTATTGACAAGCACGAGCCTATTGGCAGGCATGAGTTTAGCATTCATATCGATGCTTGCAGCAGCAGTAGAAAGCGCAAATCCCTCTACAACTGCTCCTGCCCCTCCATTCATCCCACTTCTTTGCTTCAAGTGGTGGTGCAGTAGCCTCTTCCTGGCCACCACAATAGCTGCACTCTCTACCTGCATCTTGCTCGCAGTGTTGCCATTACGAAAGAACAGCTCTGCATCCTCCCAATGCTCTGGTCTAGATAATACTGTGGTGATTGCAAGGGCGAAATCGGTTGCATTTACACCACTCACATGCATACCCTTCGGAGCACTGCTGCTCCCACTGCTGCTGCCAGAACTGCTGACGCTGCTGCTGCTGGCAACGCCGTCACAGCTGCTGCTGCTGCTGCAGCCCTCACTGCAGTGGCTGCAACTGAACTCCTTCCCTTCCCCCCCTTCATGCTCTAGAATCCAATCCATACCATCCACATACCTCTCCCACACAGGTCCCTTCAATCTATCCCTCCAACTCACCTCCTTCCTTACCCTCCCACACTTGTCAGTGACCCCTTTGACCTCTACCTTGCCCTCTGCCTCGTCCTCTCCGTGTTCCCCATAGTCCTTCCCATGTGACGCCTGCCATCTGCCATTGCCCTCCCCATGCACCTTCTCAGCACCCTTCTCATCAGCTCGCCCCCTCCCCTTCCCTTCTCCCCTGCTCCCCTCCTCCCCTCAGCATGCACCTTCTCCAGCCCACCTGAAAGCAGATGCTGCACAAAGAACCCAGACCCTTCCTTCAGGTCAGCTCTCTCCTTCACCCCGAGCACCTACAGTAGCATGGATGCAAAGCAGTCATTCTCCTTCTGCCTGCCCACCCCCAACTCAGCCACTGGCCAGGCAGACGAATTCGATATCAGGTGAGCTTTCCATAGAGTCACAAGGCGGGGGGATCTCGCCAGAAGCACAAGGAATGTCGAAAAGCTGACAGCACGGCGATAAGCAGCCCAGCAGCTGCTGCAGCGCCAGCATCACAACCACGCTGCAGAAGGAGCAGCAGCGGCAAGAGCAGCAGGAGCAGTAGCAGCAACAGGAGCAGAAGGAGCAGGGGTAGCAGCAGCAAGTGCATCAGAAGTAGTAGCAGTAGAAGGAGCAGGAGAAGAGGAAGCAGAAGCTGGTGCAGCTGTTGTAGAATACAAAATAACAGGCAGGCGGGTTCTGATCCTCCCTAGGTTCATGAGCACGCCCACACGAGGCTCAGCCATCCACTCAAGAAGCATCGCTTCTGCACAAAGGTGAGGCGCCCTTTCCACATTCCATGCAAACTGCTCTTGAGACGACAGTCCGTGACTCCCCTGTAGCGCCTGTACTGCTGCCCCTTTGGACAATTCGAAAACGGCCTGGTGGTGCTGCTGCTGCTCAGGAGCAGCAGCGGGAATAATATGAGGCTGCTGTTCCTGCAGATGGCACCGCAATACAACCAGGCCTTTGATCAAATGCGCTCGTTGTGCTCGTTGGCTCACTGCACGGTCAAGGCAGCACGCGCACAGATCCTCATCCCACCCACTCGTCACATCCAAGTAGTGAACCATGTTCGCCTGAGACAGTAGCTGAAGTGGCTTCAGACTGTCCTCGGTTCTTGCTTTCTCGGTTGCCTCTCCATTTGCCCCAACGGGCTGTCCTGATCCACCCTGGTCGTTCTGGACTCCCAAACCCCAGTGCAACACCTTCAACTACTCTTCCAATTTCTGAATGGACTGAAACAAGCATGTTCTTTCCAAAACGCCTCTCTCTTCCCTTTCCACTTCCTATTCCTCCGCAGCCCCTCCATTTGTCCCTGTCAATTGTCCCAGTCCACCCCTCTCAATCTGGACTGCCTGGTTTAATGCATCCACAGCCTTCAACGGCTCAACCAGCTTCTGACCAGACTGTAAAAAGCGTGCCACTCTCACTCCAATTCCCTCTTCCACTTCCTTTTCCTTGCTACTGCCAGCATCAGAATCACGGGACTTCGGCTCTGCTCCGCCAATCCCTGTCGGGGCTCCTATCACGCGGTACCCCCTGTCTTCCTTGCTGCTGGGCTTGGTAGGGTCCAGTTTGGTGGTAAGATCAGCAGGCACAGCAGCACGATATCAGTAGGACCAACTTGATCAACTTTCACCTCGACCTTATCCCGTCGTTTTCCACGCACTTGCTTCAAGGATGGGACATTAATGGTTTCACCTGCGCTAAGCTTGGCTTGCTCAATGGTTAAGTCAGGAGAAAGGCACACTTGCTGTCCGAGAGCCATGAAACGAACTTGCTGCTTCCAATTTGCAAAGTCCTGCTCTGACGCTTTCAACCCATCATGACCTCAATGCTGCTGACGTGTCTTGCAAGGCAGGCAGCAGTCTGGCAGATGGGACTGAAATAGTCTGTTGCAGACGGATAACAGAAGTTCGTCAGGAGGAACAGTGAGAGAGACAGTCACGTCTGATACAGTCGGCAAGCGACGGTTACTGAAGCAATCGTTTTCATCCGTGACGCATCCTGCGATCTCTCCCCGATCATTACGACCGTAAGATCCACGGTTCGTCAAACAAGCTGGGATTTTGATTTTGACCTTGAAAGTCATGCCAGATGCTGCAGGATTGTCGGATGTGTTTATTATCTGTTAAATTCGGCCAATGATTTGAAGGCTGTAGTGCTATCGGTCGGCTATTGAAGTATAAAAGAGACTCTCTGATCGCCGAGTAAGCTGGTGGCATCGTAGCAACGGAATCTTGTCGTCGCGAAATGCTTTCCCAATCATGAGACGCTTCATTAAGTGTAACCATCGTCCCGGACAAGCATTAACCCAATCGAGATCACTCTGATTGGGTACAGAAGTGCTCGAGGATTCTCTCTTCTCGCATAACCTGCTATCATCCCCGGACCTCAGGGACTCCTTCCGTGCTGTCATGGCACGGGCCATTATGTGCAGTCAGAATCGTGACAGAAAAAGTGCGATCTGGCCGTCAGTTTTGATATAAGTCAAATCGGGTGGAAGTGTGATTCTGGGAGCGATGCGTCTGCTGATAGAAGCTATTGTCCCGAGAAATCCTTAATAGTTGTGTGGTCACGGCTCAGATGTTGTCATGGCTGAAAAATGAATGCCTGATGTGGTCACAGACGCGGAGCACCTCAGACAATCGAAACCACTTAAATCGTGATAGACAATGGATGTACCGAACGGTACACCTCGAGATTGCCCGCCTGGATGGGGTATCGCGAACATGTGTGCAATTGAGGACGTGTCTCAAACGAGCGAGTCCACGCAGTCCGACGCGGACCCGACGGACCAGCTCGAGAACCAGCGCGTGCACCAGCAACGGACTGGACCAGGGTTCGGGCTTCATTTCCTGTTGTAGCGCGTTCGAATGGCACTACAATGGTGCCTTCGATTTGGTCGCCAGACCAGTCCGCCTCTGGTCCGTAAACAGTAATTTCACGAACATTTCTTTGCGAATTCTCTAACTCCCCTGATTTTTGCGCAAGATTATCAGTACAGCTCCAAACTGGCAAATAAAAAGGGGAACTTAATTTCAGCAAATAATTGTTTCGTCATCACTGCTGCTATTCGCTGCGAGTGTAGCAACACATCAAGTAAAACAGTCCGCTTTGTCAACATACTAACTTAGGCTAAGAAGCCATAGCTAGGTTTTAGGGTAGAACGAGAGTGGCGAGAAATTTTGCCAAAGCAAAGAGAGGGTTGCACTAGCAGGCAGTTGGGATACAAATAGCAAACCCTAACCGGGCTGTACTCACTATAGCTTACCCCACTGTAGACTAGCCAAATATCACATTCTGACACACCCCCATAGGCAAAGTGGGGTATAATCAGCACAGCAAGCAGTCACATAATAAGTTCACAAGCACAAGCAAAGCTAGAGCATGGGAGAAATAGAGGACACGTGAGGAGGAGGAGGGACTGTGAAAGGAGAGGAGATTGGAGGCAGCGGCTGAAGCTGCTGGCACACGGGCTACTGGAGCAACTGGCACACGGGCTACCGGAGCAACTGGCACACGGGCTACCGGAGCAAGGGCCCCGGACTACAGGAGTAACTGGCTCCGCGGCTACGACGAGCGGCTGGAGCAACGGACCCACGGGCGACTGGCGCAACGGGCTCGCTGGCTACCGGAGCAAGGGCATCCGGACTACTGGCGCTGCTGGCTCCACAACGGCTACCTCCGTTCAACCTCCCCCACTGTCGCAGACCCCCTTTCACACACCCCCCTATGCACCCCTAGCTCCACTCCCACGGCACCCCCCTAGCGCCACTCCCTCGGCTCCCACACATCCACCCCCCTCAGCGGCAGCTGTAGCAGTGGGAGACGGAGGAGGAGGAGGAGCAGGGGACGACTCACACACCCGCCACCCTCATACCCGCCACCCCCATAGCCGCACTCGCAGGAGGGAGAGGAAGGAGAAAGGGAAGGGGCGGGGGGGGGGGGGGGGAGCAGCCCCGCGGCGCACGGGGTCAAGGGGCGGCATGCGGGTCCCCAGGGGCGCCGCGACAGGCGACGAGGGGACGCGTGGGTCCCCTGGGGCGCCGCGACGGGCGACAGGGGGGCCGCGCGCGGGTCCCTGGGGGCGCCGCGACGGACGATGGGGGACGCGCGCAGGTCCCCATGGGCGCCGCGACGGGCGACGGGGGGCGGCGCGCGGGTCCCCGGGGGCGCCGCGTCGGAGCGTGAAACCGCCACGCGCCCCGAGCGCGTGGCGGGAAGAAAAAACGTCGCGCGCCACGGGGCGCGCGACAGACAGTATAGCAGCGGAAGCATGTGGGCCCACAGGCCAGTAGCGTAGACGCTCTAATACCATGTCAACATACTAACTTAGGCTAAGAAGCCATAGCTAGGTTTCAGGGTAGAACGAGAGTGGCGAGAAATTTTGCCAAAGCAAAGAGAGGGTTGCACTAGCAGGCAGTTGGAATACAAATAGTAAACCCTAACCGGGCTGTACTCACTATAGAGTACCCCACTACAGACTAGCCAAATATCACATTCTGACACGCTTCTGGTCCATGGCTGGTTTGCCAGAAGGGTCTGTCGAACCAGACTTCGGACCAAGCACACACATTTTTGCAACGGACTGGGTTCGTGCGGACCAGTTACATTGAGACACCCTCGGAGTGAATGAGCGAGTATTGCACTAAGGACGCGGTGAAAGTAGACGATCGATCGTCTGTCGCGATTGGTGTGCGGGTCAGTTACCCGTTTTACTAGCGTGTAATCATGCTACGGTAAGGATTTTGTCAATAATTAGTGCACAGTGAGGGAATGCGACTAATCGTTGATCGCTAGTAATCAACCCAAATCTGACTGGCGATCGTAACAACGACGTCTGCGTATCGTTTCGCCAATCGATACGCTAAATCGATTGTGCGAATCGATATTCAAGCACGATCTTGCGATCTTCGCACTTTCACCGCGTCCTAAGAAATGGAGCGAAGGAATGAGCGAATGTTATATAGCGAACTAGCGTGGTAACGTTAACGCGCGAAATTGTGCTGCGCTACGGGCCTAGCGTCGAGGTTGAAAATTGTTGAGGCGGAGGGCCAGAGCGCGGATTACTAGTCAAGCCGTAAGGTTGGGTTGCGATGTGAACAGTGGCGGGAACAGTGGTATCAATGCACTGCTGGGTACTGTTGGCCGGAACAGTCGTGTACGCGATAAGCAAGGGTGCAAAGTAAGGAAAAAGCATTTTCCTTACACTACCCCAGTTATGAGTTGTAAAACAGAGTTGCACGGACCACGATTGAACTGCCGATACAATGAAAGGCACACGATTGTATAGCGGGTCAACCTAGCTAGGTGGGAACCTCGAGAATACGAGGATGGGTGCAGGTTGGGCAAAAGAAAGCCAAAGGCGACGCGAGGTTGCTTCGGTAGCAAGCAAAGCGGCCAAATATGCACTTTCGAAAGTTGAGGTTGCTTTGGTAGCAAGCAAAGCGGCCAAACGTGCACTTCCGAAAGTTGGGGTTGTACGCGGTTGAGTAAACCCCAGTAAGGAAAAAGGGTTCCCCCCCCCCCCCCCCCCCCCCACCCCCTAAGAAAGGTGGTTAACATCCGCGACACGCTTTCGCGCGAGATAATCGCACAGTTTTGAAGGCGATTCAAGCGAGGCGGATGGCACCTAGGTGTCGTCCTCGCTGGTGCAATCAATCCAACAAATCAGGAAATCCACGCGGCGTCCTGCTGCGCAAAATTTTCAACGGGTCAACCGTCGGTTCCAGGACAGGGCGAGCTTTCGGGGCTGATTTGGCGGGCAATGTCCGTCATGGCCGATACGAAAGGCTTGAGTAGGCTGACGTGGAATGCGTCGTGTATACGCCAGTCGTCGGGCGGTAGAAGTTTTGCCGTGATGCGACTGATCATCTTCAAAATGCGGAAAGGCCGGATTCCTGCCCGCCGCGCGCCCCGGGCGCGCGTGGCGGTTTCGTCGCCCGTCGCGGCACCCCAGGGGCCCGCGCGCTGTCCTCTCCCGTCGCCCGTTGCGGCGCCCTGGGGGCCCGCGCGTCGCCCCCTCCCGTCGCCCGTCGCGGCGCCCTGGGGGCCCGCGCGCCGCCCTGCCCGTCGCCCGTCGCAGCGCTCCAGGGACCCGCGCGCCGCCCCGCTTCCGCTCGCATGCCGCCCCAGCTGCTGCCCGCGTATCTGCCCCGCGCCGCGCCCGCGCTGCCTGCGTTGGGGGGTATGGGGGTGGCGGGTATGGGGGTGGCGGGTGTGTGAGCCGTCCCCTGCTCCTCCTCCTCCTCCGTCTCCCACTGCTGCAGCTACCGCTGAGGGGGGTGGATGTGTGGGAGCTGAGGGAGTGGCGCTAGGGGGGTGCCGTGGGAGTGGAGCTAGGGGTGCATAGGCGTGTGTGTGAAAGGGGGTCTGCGACAGTGGGGGAGGTTGATCAGAGGTAGCCGTTGTGGAGCCAGCAGCGCCAGTAGTCCGGATACCCTTGCTTGTGTCCGGTAGCCAGCGAGCCCGTTGCGCCAGTCGCCCGTGGGTCCGTTGCTCCAGCCGCTCGTCGTAGCCGCGGAGCCAGTTACTCCAGTAGTCCGGATACCCTTGCTTGTGTCCGGTAGCCAGTGTGCCAGTTGCTCCAGTAGCCCGTGTGCCAGTAGCTTCAGCCGCCACCTCCAATCCCCTCTCCTCTCACAGTCCCTCTTCCTTCTCACTTGCCCTCTGTGACTGCCTCTAGCTTTGCTTGTGCTTGTGAACTTCTTATGCGACTGCTTGCTGTGCTGATCATACCCCACTTTGCCTATGGGGGTGTGTCAGAATGCTATAATTGTCTAGTCTGCAGTGGGGTACTCTATAGTGAGTACAGCCCAAATTAGGGTTTGCTATATGTATCCTATCTGCTGCTAGTGCAACCCCTCTTTCCTGTTTCTAACATTCCTACTGCTCATTCTGACAAGATTGAATGGCCCTTCATCATGCTGCTGTCATGCCATAATCAGCATACCACTACAAGTAACAACTCATTCCTTGTCATTCTACCCTTTCCAGCAAATGATATCACTTGACTTGCTCACCATTAACCACAGCGGTCTTCTTACGATACTTTACCTCCATTATCGAAACTCCCGCACCTGTTGTGATGCTCCTGATCTGACCTGGGCACAGGGAGCACGGGACATTCTCCCTGACCTCCACTCAATGTCATTCCTCCTTCCCTCGACTTGGCCAGCCTCCTTGCAACTCTCCTTGTCGATTCGATTGAAGCTCTGCCTGGTACTGTTGATACACCTGCCTGTGCATCTGACCACCCCAATTCTCTATCCATCATCCTCACACCTCCCTGCACCAACTTTTGCGGCACTTCTTTACAAAAAACGCTCCCCACATGTCGTCCTCAAAACAAATATCCTCGCTTGTCTTCCTCGAAACAACTCTCCTCGCCTGTCTTCCTCGAAACAACTCTCCTCGCCTGTCTTCCTCGAAACAGCTCTCCTCGACTGTCTTCCTCAAAACAGCTCTCCTCGCCTGTCTTCCTCAAAACAGCTCTCCTCGCCTGTCTTCCTCAAAACAGCTCTCCTCGCCTGTCTTCCTCAAAACAGCTCTCCTCGCCTGTCTTCCTCAAAACAGCTCTCCTCGCCTGTCTTCCTCAAAACAGCTCTCCTCGCCTGTCTTCCTCAAAACAGCTCTCCTCGCCTGTCTTCCTCAAAACAGCTCTCCTCGCCTGTCTTCCTCAAAACAGCTCTCCTCGCCTGTCTTCCTCAAAACAGCTCTCCTCGCCTGTCTTCCTCAAAACAGCTCTCCTCGCCTGTCTTCCTCAAACCTCAAAACAACTCTCCTCGCCTGTCTTCCTCAAAACAGCTCTCCTCGCCTGTCTTCCTCAAAACAGCTCTCCTCGCCTGTCTTCCTCAAAACAGCTCTCCTCGCCTGTCTTCCTCAAAACAGCTCTCCTCGCCTGTCTTCCTCAAAACAGCTCTCCTCGCCTGTCTTCCTCAAAACAGCTCTCCTCGCCTGTCTTCCTCAAAACAGCTCTCCTCGCCTGTCTTCCTCAAAACAGCTCTCCTCGCCTGTCTTCCTCAAACAACTCTCCTCGCCTGTCTTCCTCAAAACAGCTCTCCTCGCCTGTCTTCCTCAAAACAGCTCTCCTCGCCTGTCTTCCTCAAAACAGCTCTCCTCGCCTGTCTTCCTCAAAAGAGCTCTGCTCGCCTGTCTTCCTCAAAACAGCTCTCCTCGCCTGTCTTCCTCAAAACAGCTCTCCTCGCCTGTCTTCCTCAAAACAGCTCTCCTCGCCTGTCTTCCTCAAAACAGCTCTCCTCGCCTGTCTTCCTCAAAACAGCTCTCCTCGCCTGTCTTCCTCAAAACAGCTCTCCTCGCCTGTCTTCCTCAAAACAGCTCTCCTCGCCTGTCTTCCTCAAAACAGCTCTCCTCGCCTGTCTTCCTCAAAACAGCTCTCCTCGCCTGTCTTCCTCAAAACAGCTCTCCTCGCCTGTCTTCCTCAAAACAGCTCTCCTCGCCTGTCTTCCTCAAACCTCAAAACAACTCTCCTCGCCTGTCTTCCTCAAAACAGCTCTCCTCGCCTGTCGCCAGCTCTCCTCGCCTGTCTTCCTCAAAACAGCTCTCCTCGCCTGTCTTCCTCAAAACAGCTCTCCTCGCCTGTCTTCCTCAAAACAGCTCTCCTCGCCTGTCTTCCTCAAAACAGCTCTCCTCGCCTGTCTTCCTCAAAACAGCTCTCCTCGCCTGTCTTCCTCAAAACAGCTCTCCTCGCCTGTCTTCCTCAAAACAGCTCTCCTCGCCTGTCTTCCTCAAAACAGCTCTCCTCGCCTGTCTTCCTCAAAACAGCTCTCCTCGCCTGTCTTCCTCAAAACAGCTCTCCTCGCCTGTCTTCCTCAAAACAGCTCTCCTCGCCTGTCTTCCTCAAAATAGCTCTGCTCGCCTGTCTTCCTCAAAACAGCTCTCCTCGCCTGTCTTCCTCAAAACAGCTCTCCTCGCCTGTCTTCCTCAAAACAGCTCTCCTCGCCTGTCGCCAGCTCTCCTCGCCTGTCTTCCTCAAAACAGCTTTGCTCGCCTGTCTTCCTCAAAACACCTCTGCTCGCCTGTCTTCCTCAAAACAGCTCTCCTCGCCTGTCTTCCTCAAAACAGCTCTCCTCGCCTGTCTTCCTCAAAACAGCTCTCCTCGCCTGTCTTCCTCAAAACAGCTCTCCTCGCCTGTCTTCCTCAAACAACTCTCCTCGCCTGTCTTCCTCAAAACAGCTCTCCTCGCCTGTCTTCCTCAAAACAGCTCTCCTCGCCTGTCTTCCTCAAAACAGCTCTCCTCGCCTGTCTTCCTCAAAACAGCTCTCCTCGCCTGTCTTCCTCAAAACAGCTCTCCTCGCCTGTCTTCCTCAAAACAGCTCTCCTCGCCTGTCTTCCTCAAAACAGCTCTCCTCGCCTGTCTTCCTCAAAACAGCTCTCCTCGCCTGTCTTCCTCAAAACAGCTCTCCTCGCCTGTCTTCCTCAAAACAGCTCTCCTCGCCTGTCTTCCTCAAAACAGCTCTCCTCGCCTGTCTTCCTCAAAACAGCTCTCCTCGCCTGTCTTCCTCAAAACAGCTCTCCTCACCGATCTTCCTCAAAACAACTCTCCTCGCCTGTCTTCCTCAAAACAGCTCTCCTCGCCTGTCTTCCTCAAAACAGCTCTCCTCACTTGTCTTCCAGCCGTAATCCTTGCTCCCATCCTTGCTCCGATCCTTGCTCCGATCCTTGCTCCCATCCTTGCTCCCACTCCACTTCTCGCTGGAATTGATGGGGCGTGAGAGCTTTTGGGAGGGCGAGTGCGCCTTTTGGCACTCTCTGCTGCAATACGCCACCTTGCCACACCCACCGCACCTCCTCAGCTTCTCACCACCGACCTCCACCCTCCCACACCCTACAGCACCACACATACGGCCTTGCACGTCTGGAGCCGCAGCAGCAGCAGCAGCAGCAGCAGCAGCAGCACCAGCAGCATGGATGCTCACAGCAGCAGGGACAGAAGCAGCGGCAGGGATGGAATTCACAGCAGTGGAGGCAGGGTGGTAGCAGGGCTCCCCAGCAGCATCTCGCGCAAGCATGCCACCACATTGTCTCCCCCCGGCCATGCCTTCATATAAGCCACCTCCTCCCCCTGCTTACCAATCCGCCTCTTCGAGCTACTGCTGCCAATCGTTGAAGCACTATTGCTGCTGCTGCTGCCAGTGCTGCTGCCAGTGCTGCTTCTCCCCTTGGCAGACCCACGCTGCCTCTGAAACCCCTCACAGTACCTCGGTGCAATTGCTGCCTCAAAAGCCCACCTCATGTCCCACTCATCTGCCCTTCTCTCTCCACTCCTGCCACGTCGACACTTCGCGCTCTCTCCCTCGCTCCCCACATTGACCTTGCATGCAGCAATCGATGCGGAGTACCACATCCGCACCTCCTCCCACACCTCCCCACCGTTCTCCTGATCCGCCTCATCATCCCAGCGGCCTTGCACCTTGGACCGCCCCGCCCACCGTCTAACACTGTGCTCCTCCTCAAACTCATCATCCGCCCCAAAAAGAAAATGTGCAAACCTCTCTGCCATGCGAATGAGAAAGTACAGAGGCACCTGCTCGGCTCGCCTCAGCAGCATATGCATATTTAGGGGCCTAGGCAGGCGCGCTTGTGGAAAGTCCAAGCACTCAACGGCCTCGTCAAAGCCACGGGAGGAAGGCGGAAAGACTGAGAGCATGCGGGAGAACAGATGGCTGACGGGGCGGTAGGCAGAGTTGGCAATGAGTGCAACGATTCACACGAATTGCATGAAGTCTCCCAAGTAGGTGTTGCAGTGGGTGCATGTAGGAGGGTCCATGAAATACCCCGCAAATCCCACCAGGAAATCCACATCTGCCTGGCAGCGAACGATGGGAAGCTCCCTTCTGGACGGCGGTAGCATCGTTGCTCTTTTTTTGACGGTTTGAAGTTCCTCCGCACTCTCATGCGCTCTGATCTCCATAGCTTCCACCCAACCTCCTTTCTTTACTGCCTTGGCAACTTTCCTCCTTGCACTCCTGCTGCCCCCTTCTGCTTCAACTAAGCCACGTGCTATACGCTGTACGACTTCCTCACCACTTTCCTGGCCTACTGCATTGGATCCTTCTTCCTTTGCATACCTGCCGCCCCTTCCTGCTTCAGACGCGCGACAAGGAGGATGCTGAGTCAGCTTCTCAGCCGCCTCACTATGCTCCTCCACAATCCCAAGCCCAAAACACCTCTCCTTTCGGTTCACAGGAAACTTCACAGCAAATTCATCGCCCTGAGGCCACTCCTCCCACTCCAAAGCAGCGCTGCTGTCTTCCAAAGGCTTGGGAATGACGCCGAACCTGACCAGAAGCTTCGGAAGGTCTCGAAGCGGGTGGCGCATGGGACGAACGTTGATCTGAGGGTCGTCCTTGAAGCACTGTTTCTCCAAGATGGAATCTGAGCCGTAGATTCGGACCCACTGCAAGATGCAACTGACCCAATACGTGAGTGCAGCAACCACAGAATTCGTATTGACAAGCACGAGCCTATTGGCAGGCATGAGTTTAGCATTCATATCGATGCTTGCAGCAGCAGTAGAAAGCGCAAATCCCTCTACAACTGCTCCTGCCCCTCCATTCATCCCACTTCTCTGCTTCAAGTGGTGGTGCAGTAGCCTCTTCCTGGCCACCACAATAGCTGCACTCTCTACCTGCATCTTGCTCGCAGTGTTGCCATTACGAAAGAACAGCTCTGCATCCTCCCAATGCTCTGGTCTAGATAATACTGTGGTGATTGCAAGGGCGAAATCGGTTGCATTTACACCACTCACATGCATACCCTTCGGAGCACTGCTGCTCCCACTGCTGCTGCCAGAACTGCTGACGCTGCTGCTGCTGGCAACGCCGTCACAGCTGCTGCTGCTGCTGCAGCCCTCACTGCAGTGGCTGCAACTGAACTCCTTCCCTTCCCCCCCTTCATGCTCTAGAATCCAATCCATACCATCCACATACCTCTCCCACACAGGTCCCTTCAATCTATCCCTCCAACTCACCTCCTTCCTTACCCTCCCACACTTGTCAGCGACCCCTTTGACCTCTACCTTGCCCTCTGCCTCGTCCTCTCCGTGTTCCCCATAGTCCTTCCCATGTGACGCCTGCCATCTGCCATTGCCCTCCCCATGCACCTTCTCAGCACCCTTCTCATCAGCTCGCCCCCTCCCCTTCCCTTCTCCCCTGCTCCCCTCCTCCCCTCAGCATGCACCTTCTCCAGCCCACCTGAAAGCAGATGCTGCACAAAGAACCCAGACCCTTCCTTCAGGTCAGCTCTCTCCTTCACCCCGAGCACCTACAGTAGCATGGATGCAAAGCAGTCATTCTCCTTCTGCCTGCCCACCCCCAACTCAGCCACTGGCCAGGCAGACGAATTCGATATCAGGTGAGCTTTCCATAGAGTCACAAGGCGGGGGGATCTCGCCAGAAGCACAAGGAATGTCGAAAAGCTGACAGCACGGCGATAAGCAGCCCAGCAGCTGCTGCAGCGCCAGCATCACAACCACGCTGCAGAAGGAGCAGCAGCGGCAAGAGCAGCAGGAGCAGTAGCAGCAACAGGAGCAGAAGGAGCAGGGGTAGCAGCAGCAAGTGCATCAGAAGTAGTAGCAGTAGAAGGAGCAGGAGAAGAGGAAGCAGAAGCTGGTGCAGCTGTTGTAGAATACAAAATAACAGGCAGGCGGGTTCTGATCCTCCCTAGGTTCATGAGCACGCCCACACGAGGCTCAGCCATCCACTCAAGAAGCATCGCTTCTGCACAAAGGTGAGGCGCCCTTTCCACATTCCATGCAAACTGCTCTTGAGACGACAGTCCGTGACTCCCCTGTAGCGCCTGTACTGCTGCCCCTTTGGACAATTCGAAAACGGCCTGGTGGTGCTGCTGCTGCTCAGGAGCAGCAGCGGGAATAATATGAGGCTGCTGTTCCTGCAGATGGCACCGCAATACAACCAGGCCTTTGATCAAATGCGCTCGTTGTGCTCGTTGGCTCACTGCACGGTCAAGGCAGCACGCGCACAGATCCTCATCCCACCCACTCGTCACATCCAAGTAGTGAACCATGTTCGCCTGAGACAGTAGCTGAAGTGGCTTCAGACTGTCCTCGGTTCTTGCTTTCTCGGTTGCCTCTCCATTTGCCCCAACGGGCTGTCCTGATCCACCCTGGTCGTTCTGGACTCCCAAACCCCAGTGCAACACCTTCAACTACTCTTCCAATTTCTGAATGGACTGAAACAAGCATGTTCTTTCCAAAACGCCTCTCTCTTCCCTTTCCACTTCCTATTCCTCCGCAGCCCCTCCATTTGTCCCTGTCAATTGTCCCAGTCCACCCCTCTCAATCTGGACTGCCTGGTTTAATGCATCCACAGCCTTCAACGGCTCAACCAGCTTCTGACCAGACTGTAAAAAGCGTGCCACTCTCACTCCAATTCCCTCTTCCACTTCCTTTTCCTTGCTACTGCCAGCATCAGAATCACGGGACTTCGGCTCTGCTCTGCCAATCCCTGTCGGGGCTCCTATCACGCGGTACCCCCTGTCTTCCTTGCTGCTGGGCTTGGTAGGGTCCAGTTTGGTGGTAAGATCAGCAGGCACAGCAGCACGATATCAGTAGGACCAACTTGATCAACTTTCACCTCGACCTTATCCCGTCGTTTTCCACGCACTTGCTTCAAGGATGGGACATTAATGGTTTCACCTGCGCTAAGCTTGGCTTGCTCAATGGTTAAGTCAGGAGAAAGGCACACTTGCTGTCCGAGAGCCATGAAACGAACTTGCTGCTTCCAATTTGCAAAGTCCTGCTCTGACGCTTTCAACCCATCATGACCTCAATGCTGCTGACGTGTCTTGCAAGGCAGGCAGCAGTCTAGCAGATGGGACTGAAATAGTCTGTTGCAGACGGATAACAGAAGTTCGTCAGGAGGAACAGTGAGAGAGACAGTCACGTCTGATACAGTCGGCAAGCGACGGTTACTGAAGCAATCGTTTTCATCCGTGACGCATCCTGCGATCTCTCCCCGATCATTACGACCGTAAGATCCACGGTTCGTCAAACAAGCTGGGATTTTGATTTTGACCTTGAAAGTCATGCCAGATGCTGCAGGATTGTCGGATGTGTTTATTATCTGTTAAATTCGGCCAATGATTTGAAGGCTGTAGTGCTATCGGTCGGCTATTGAAGTATAAAAGAGACTCTCTGATCGCCGAGTAAGCTGGTGGTATCGTAGCAACGGAATCTTGTCGTCGCGAAATGCTTTCCCAATCATGAGACGCTTCATTAAGTGTAACCATCGTCCCGGACAAGCATTAACCCAATCGAGATCACTCTGATTGGGTACAGAAGTGCTCGAGGATTCTCTCTTCTCGCATAACCTGCTATCATCCCCGGACCTCAGGGACTCCTTCCGTGCTGTCATGGCACGGGCCATTATGTGCAGTCAGAATCGTGACAGAAAAAGTGCGATCTGGCCGTCAGTTTTGATATAAGTCAAATCGGGTGGAAGTGTGATTCTGGGAGCGATGCGTCTGCTGATAGAAGCTATTGTCCCGAGAAATCCTTAATAGTTGTGTGGTCACGGCTCAGATGTTGTCATGGCTGAAAAATGAATGCCTGATGTGGTCACAGACGCGGAGCACCTCAGACAATCGAAACCACTTAAATCGTGATAGACAATGGATGTACCGAACGGTACACCTCGAGATTGCCCGCCTGGATGGGGTATCGCGAACATGTGTGCAATTGAGGACGTGTCTCAAACGAGCGAGTCCACGCAGTCCGACGCGGACCCGACGGACCAGCTCGAGAACCAGCGCGTGCACCAGCAACGGACTGGACCAGGGTTCGGGCTTCATTTCCTGTTGTAGCGCGTTCGAATGGCACTACAATGGTGCCTTCGATTTGGTCGCCAGACCAGTCCGCCTCTGGTCCGTAAACAGTAATTTCACGAACATTTCTTTGCGAATTCTCTAACTCCCCTGATTTTTGCGCAAGATTATCAGTACAGCTCCAAACTGGCAAATAAAAAGGGGAACTTAATTTCAGCAAATAATTGTTTCGTCATCACTGCTGCTATTCGCTGCGAGTGTAGCAACACATCAAGTAAAACAGTCCGCTTTGTCAACATACTAACTTAGGCTAAGAAGCCATAGCTAGGTTTTAGGGTAGAACGAGAGTGGCGAGAAATTTTGCCAAAGCAAAGAGAGGGTTGCACTAGCAGGCAGTTGGGATACAAATAGCAAACCCTAACCGGGCTGTACTCACTATAGCTTACCCCACTGTAGACTAGCCAAATATCACATTCTGACACACCCCCATAGGCAAAGTGGGGTATAATCAGCACAGCAAGCAGTCACATAATAAGTTCACAAGCACAAGCAAAGCTAGAGCATGGGAGAAATAGAGGACACGTGAGGAGGAGGAGGGACTGTGAAAGGAGAGGAGATTGGAGGCAGCGGCTGAAGCTGCTGGCACACGGGCTACTGGAGCAACTGGCACACGGGCTACCGGAGCAACTGGCACACGGGCTACCGGAGCAAGGGCCCCGGACTACAGGAGTAACTGGCTCCGCGGCTACGACGAGCGGCTGGAGCAACGGACCCACGGGCGACTGGCGCAACGGGCTCGCTGGCTACCGGAGCAAGGGCATCCGGACTACTGGCGCTGCTGGCTCCACAACGGCTACCTCCGTTCAACCTCCCCCACTGTCGCAGACCCCCTTTCACACACCCCCCTATGCACCCCTAGCTCCACTCCCACGGCACCCCCCTAGCGCCACTCCCTCGGCTCCCACACATCCACCCCCCTCAGCGGCAGCTGTAGCAGTGGGAGACGGAGGAGGAGGAGGAGCAGGGGACGACTCACACACCCGCCACCCTCATACCCGCCACCCCCATAGCCGCACTCGCAGGAGGGAGAGGAAGGAGAAAGGGGAGGGGCGGGGGGGGGGGGGGGGAGCAGCCCCGCGGCGCACGGGGTCAAGGGGCGGCATGCGGGTCCCCAGGGGCGCCGCGACAGGCGACGGGGGGACGCGTGGGTCCCCTGGGGCGCCGCGACGGGCGACAGGGGGGCCGCGCGCGGGTCCCTGGGGGCGCCGCGACGGACGATGGGGGACGCGCGCAGGTCCCCATGGGCGCCGCGACGGGCGACGGGGGGCGGCGCGCGGGTCCCCGGGGGCGCCGCGTCGGAGCGTGAAACCGCCACGCGCCCCGAGCGCGTGGCGGGAAGAAAAAACGTCGCGCGCCACGGGGCGCGCGACAGACAGTATAGCAGCGGAAGCATGTGGGCCCACAGGCCAGTAGCGTAGACGCTCTAATACCATGTCAACATACTAACTTAGGCTAAGAAGCCATAGCTAGGTTTCAGGGTAGAACGAGAGTGGCGAGAAATTTTGCCAAAGCAAAGAGAGGGTTGCACTAGCAGGCAGTTGGAATACAAATAGTAAACCCTAACCGGGCTGTACTCACTATAGAGTACCCCACTACAGACTAGCCAAATATCACATTCTGACACGCTTCTGGTCCATGGCTGGTTTGCCAGAAGGGTCTGTCGAACCAGACTTCGGACCAAGCACACACATTTTTGCAACGGACTGGGTTCGTGCGGACCAGTTACATTGAGACACCCTCGGAGTGAATGAGCGAGTATTGCACTAAGGACGCGGTGAAAGTAGACGATCGATCGTCTGTCGCGATTGGTGTGCGGGTCAGTTACCCGTTTTACTAGCGTGTAATCATGCTACGGTAAGGATTTTGTCAATAATTAGTGCACAGTGAGGGAATGCGACTAATCGTTGATCGCTAGTAATCAACCCAAATCTGACTGGCGATCGTAACAACGACGTCTGCGTATCGTTTCGCCAATCGATACGCTAAATCGATTGTGCGAATCGATATTCAAGCACGATCTTGCGATCTTCGCACTTTCACCGCGTCCTAAGAAATGGAGCGAAGGAATGAGCGAATGTTATATAGCGAACTAGCGTGGTAACGTTAACGCGCGAAATTGTGCTGCGCTACGGGCCTAGCGTCGAGGTTGAAAATTGTTGAGGCGGAGGGCCAGAGCGCGGATTACTAGTCAAGCCGTAAGGTTGGGTTGCGATGTGAACAGTGGCGGGAACAGTGGTTGAGGCGAGTATCGCGAGTGGTATCAATGCACTGCTGGGTACTGTTGGCCGGAACAGTCGTGTACGCGATAAGCAAGGGTGCAAAGTAAGGAAAAAGCATTTTCCTTACACTACCCCAGTTATGAGTTGTAAAACAGAGTTGCACGGACCACGATTGAACTGCCGATACAATGAAAGGCACACGATTGTATAGCGGGTCAACCTAGCTAGGTGGGAACCTCGAGAATACGAGGATGGGTGCAGGTTGGGCAAAAGAAAGCCAAAGGCGACGCGAGGTTGCTTCGGTAGCAAGCAAAGCGGCCAAATATGCACTTTCGAAAGTTGAGGTTGCTTTGGTAGCAAGCAAAGCGGCCAAACGTGCACTTCCGAAAGTTGGGGTTGTACGCGGTTGAGTAAACCCCAGTAAGGAAAAAGGGTTCCCCCCCCCCCCCCCCCCCCCCCCCCCCTAAGAAAGGTGGTTAACATCCGCGACACGCTTTCGCGCGAGATAATCGCACAGTTTTGAAGGCGATTCAAGCGAGGCGGATGGCACCTAGGTGTCGTCCTCGCTGGTGCAATCAGTCCAACAAATCAGGAAATCCACGCGGCGTCCTGCTGCGCAAAATTTTCAACGGGTCAACCGTCGGTTCCAGGACAGGGCGAGCTTTCGGGGCTGATTTGGCGGGCAATGTCCGTCATGGCCGATACGAAAGGCTTGAGTAGGCTGACGTGGAATGCGTCGTGTATACGCCAGTCGTCGGGCGGTAGAAGTTTTGCCGTGATGCGACTGATCATCTTCAAAATGCGGAAAGGTCCGCAGAAGCGCGTCCGAAGCTTTAACGAGCTGGGTAGGCGAAGATTCTTGGTGTCAATTGGCCTGCCACTATGGTGATTTTCCGGCGAAGGAGATCAGAGTATTTTCGGACATTTGCATTTGCTTTGCGAATGGCCTCGACAGCCTTCTCGCGGATGGCTTGAAGTTCCGTCAGAAAGTGTTGCGAGCATGGTACCGGGTTCTCACGAGTCGTTGCGGTGGGTACCACTGGATCCATCCCGTAAATTAGAAAGAACGGTGCATAGTTGGTCGCGCTGGATGGGCCGTTGTTGTACGCAAAGTCCAGCATTAGGAGTGATTTTTCCCATCGAGCGGAGTCGGGGATGTTCGTGCAGATGAGCTGCTTCATCGCCTGATTGGTCCGCTCGGTATGGCCGTCGGTTTGCGGGTGGTAGGCCGACGAGAACTGTAGCTGAGTGCCGTACTGTGCCAACGTCTCTTTCTAGAAACTTCGATGTAAACTTTACGTCCTTATCGAGATGAAGAGGCACGTTGTTTCTTCGGCTGTGATTATTGTACGACACGGTGCGAAGTGCGCCATTTTCGTGAGGCGATCGACGACGACGAGTACTGCATCGTTGCCGGACGCGCCAGCTAGTAGTTCCGTGACAAAATCCATTGTCACCTGTTGCCATGGTCGCTCGGGTGGCTCGAGGGGTTGCAGCAGGCCGGCCTTGCACTGACACATCAATTTCCTTACCTGGCTCACTCTGCATGAAGACACATATAACGCTACATGCCAGAGTTAGAGTCGGGCCAATAATAATGACAGTGCAGAATTTTCTACGTCTTGTCAACTCCGAAATGTCCGGACAGGTTTGAATAGTGGACCCCCTGGATAAGAAATTCTCATAGCAGGCGGTAAGCTGGTACCCAAGCTCGGTCAGTTTCGGCTTTTAGGTAATGATCCCCCTTCCGCATTGTCGACTGCAGGTGGTTGTCTGCCGTAAAGAACGGGTCCGTCTTGTTGTGGGTAAATAGCCCCGAAAAAAGTGGGTTCGCGTGGGTGATCAGTACTGCACCGTATTGAACTGTCGGGCAGAACAGGGCGCCGGCCATATTATTCGCGCCCTTCTTGTACGTGATGCGATAGTGAAAATGCGACTCCATGTAGTTAAGCCACCTGATTTGTCACGGGTTGAGGTTGAGTTGCGCGCGGAGGTACTGTATCAATTTGTGGTCCGTTCGCACAGTGACATCGGCACCTGCCAAGTAGCATCGCCACCCTTTAAACGCATGATGGCCAGCATCTCATTGTCGTGAATCGGGTAGTTGTGCTCGGCTACCTGCAATTTACGTGATTCGTAGGTGATAGGTTATAATTCGTTGCCGAGATCTTAAAGTAGCACGGCACCGATGGCGAAATCCGAAGCGCCGGTGACGATTCGAACGGTCGAGATGGGTCGGCGATGCAAAGAACTGGAGGGGACACCAGCAACTGCTTCAGCTCTTGAAAAGCTTCCCCGGCTTCCTCCCCACACACGAAGTTCCTGTCCTTGTGCAGCAGGTCGGTCAGCCAGCCAGTTATCCCCGCCATATTCGGGATAAACCGCCGGACGTAATTCACAAACCCTAAAAAACCTTGAAGTTCCGTGGCATTAGTCGGGGCCTTCTACTCCTAGATGGTCTTGATTTTCTTCGGGTCGATTTTGATGCCGTCGCGTGAGATGACGTGCCCCAAAAACTCCAACTCCTGCTTAAAAAACTCGCACTTAGAGCCTTTGGTGATGAGCCGGTTGTCTTGAAGCCGTTTAAACACTGCGTCGAGGTCGCGGAGGTGTTGCTCGCGTGTCCTGCTAAAAATCAGAATATCGTCCAAGTAGACGATAACACACTTGTCGAGAAGATAGCGAAACACCCTGTTCATGGTCAGTTGAAATATTGATGGCGCGTTTGTGAAGCCGAAGGGCATCACTGTAAACTCGTAGCTGCCGTGGCAGGTTCGGAAGGCGGTCTTGTGACAATCGTCAGCGAAGACCCTGATCTGGTGGTAACCGCCGCGTAGGTCAATCTTCGAGAAGTAGCGAGCGCCGCGAAGTTGGTCGAGGAGGTCGCCAGTGCGTGGAATGGGATAGCAAGATTTGATTGTAACCCGGTTGAGCGCGCGATAGTCGATGCTGATGCGGATGCCGCCGTCCTTCTTGGTTCTGGAGAAGCTGTAGCCGGCGGTGCTGGAGGTGCTCCATAGGAGGTACTGGGGGTTCTGGTGCTGGAGCTGGAGGTACTGGAGCTGGAGGTGGTCAGCGCCAGCATTTGCATTCGCAGGCGACTCTCTTGCCGCAGCAGCTCCGTGAGTGGGTGTTCCGGCACGGTGCTGGGCCTGGAGCTGCTGGTTCTTGGGGTGTTGAGCCTGGGGGTGCTGACGCTGGAGGTAGAGGCGCTGGAGGCTCTGCAGCTGGTGGTACTGTCGCTGGAGGTGCTGGAGGTTCTGGTGCTGCAAGTACAGGAGCTGGAGGTGCTGGAGCTCGCGGTGCTGGAGGTTTTGGAGCTGGAGGTACTAGAGCTGGAGGTGCTGGAGCTGGAGGCCGGTGGTGGAGGTCCTGGTACTGGAGGTATTGGAGTTGGAGGTCCTGGAGCTGGGGGTGCTATGCAGCGGCGACCGTTCTTCTTCGACCAGACGCAGTAGTCACAACCACCACCTGGCTCGGCACTTCGCCAGGTTCTCAGTCTTCTGTCTTCCATTGGTGTTACTCCTCCTCTACTGTGTCCACCGATTGATCCGTCCCACACACAGTTACCGCCTGACTCCCCACCACTTGCTCCTTCTCCTTACACTGAGTCCACAGACTCCCTGACTGAGCGTCGAGAGCATGCGTCTCGTCCTGCCACACCTGTTTGTACTCGTCGTGCTTCCCGTGTTCGTCCTCCACCTGTCCCGGGCACACACACTATGACACTTCTTCCTTCCTCTGTTGCACAGCATCCTGTCATGTCGTCTCCTCTAGTGTCCTCTCTTCCTGACGATCCTGACCCTGAGTCTGACCTTGCTTGTGCTACTATTCCTACTGACACGTGTGTTCTAGCCACTCTTGCCACTGACCCTACCTTGGAGTCTGTTGCTACGTCTGTCGTAGTCACTGAGCTCGTTGACTTTGCTGCTGCCTGTCGTCTTGACCACTTCGCGAGCCTTGTTTCTGAGTCTGAGTCTGACTGTCCTCCATCCGACAGGTTTGAGCTTGCCCTTGGCAGTGACGTCCTTGAGGACAGGCAGTTTGAGCTCGAGTGCCTTGCCGCTGCTGTACCTCACCTCGCTACCATGCTGCTTGCCCTTGAGGGAGACTCAGGTGCACTGGACATCCGGACCCCGCGCTCTTACGCAGAGGTGATCATGGGTCCAATCCTCTCTGTGGCAGACAACCATGGACGTAAAGATGGCATCTTGGAAGTCCACAGGCACCTACGTCGACGCAGTTCCCCCTCCTGGGGCGAACATAGTCGATGGCATGCGGATTTTCAGGGTGAAGCGGCCGCTGGGTCCTTCGCCTGTCTTCAAGGCGCATTACGTTGCAGGAGGCTTCAGACAGCATCAGGGGGTCGACTTCTTCTAGACCTTCTCCCCCACTCCAAAAGTGTTACTGCATATTGCAGCACAGCGTGACTACGAGGTGTGTCAACAAGAGTTGTGTGTTGGCCCCGTCCTCGCTTGGGCGGAGCTGACTTCGTGGTCGGGTGTGCGAGGAGCACAGCCGACCAGTTGCAGTGGGCAACGCTGACTTGGGCGAGTTGGTCGACGGGTTTGGTCGACCTGCACGAGGCCACTGCGAAGCCGCCGACTACGGAAAGTCGGCGGTCAAACTTCAACCCGGTGGTCGACGGAGGGAGTCGTCGACCTGGGAGGGGGCGCTGACTTGGGAGGGCGCCGGCTTTGGGAGGCCGGCCTGGCGAGGTTGGCCTGGCAGGAAGCCGATTTGGTGGCGCCGATCTGGGGAGGCCGAAGTGGAGGAGTTGGCGAACTGCTGCTATGGTCGACGAGGTTTTCGTCGACCTGCAAGGTAGCCGACTAGGGAAAGTCGGCTGGTGGTTGCCGACTTGGGTAGTTGACGAGCACGTACCACACCTGGTCGACACCGGCCGCACAAGTCGACGCCGACTTGGTGGTTGCCCGGTCGACCAAGTTTCTCGGGCGACAGGGATCTGCGGAGGTGTGCGACAGTCGCCCAGGTGTTCCTAGCGAAGCTAGCCTCGGAGGTGGTATTCCGAGGTTGACGTGGAGAATTAGGTGCAGTCGTGGGCACGAGGATAGCTTGGCGTCCGATGTGGAGTTCGGCGGTGGACTTGAGTCGCTGCAATTGTTCGGCTACGTGGACGCCGACGACGCCGACGACAAGCAGAACCGGACGAGCACGGGCGGCTACGTGTTCATCTTCGTAGGAGCTAGCGCATCAAGTGCGCTACGCAGTCGTCGACCGAGCCTGAGTACGTGGAGGCAACCGAGGCTGGCAAGGGGGGACGCCATCTTCGCTTACTCCTGGCAGAGATCCGGATGATGGACGCCGGGACGCCGTCTGCCCTTGGGGTGGACAACAAGTCGGCCATCACGGTCGCCGAGGGCCTGGGGCTGCAGGGCAACCTCAAGCACATGGAGTGGTGATATGCCTGGCTGCAGCACATGGTGAAGCGTGGGAAGTTCACGGTGAAGTACATTCCGACCATCGAGCAGCCGGCCAACTTCCTGACGAAGGCGCTGCACCTTCCGGCCTTAAACCGGTGCTCCGACGTAATCAGCCAAGTGCGCCTAGCCGATGTTGGCGACGGTGACGATGATGTGCAGCAGTAGGTGCCGTGCCCTTCTGCACGGCTGGTGCGGTGATCGGCGTGTTGTGTGTTGTGTGTATGCTGACGAGCTATTCTCCGGGTTGTGTTGCCGTGTGGGTTGGAGGCCCAAGCGTGAACGGGAGTTGTGTGTTGGCCCCGTCCTTGCTTGGGCGGAGCTGGCTTCGTAGCTTGGTGTGCGGGGAGCACAACCGACCAGTTGCAGTGGGCGACGCCGACTTAGTCGTGTAGGTCGACAGGCTCGGTCGACCTGCACAGGGCCACTGCAACGCCGCCGACTTTGGGAGCCGGCGGCCGAATTCGATTTGGTGGTCGACGAGAGGAGGGGCGCCAACTTTGGGAGGCGCCGACGTCGACCTGGGACGCCAGGCGCCGGGCTGGAGGGCGGGGAGGCGCCAACTTTGGGGACGCCACCTAGGTGCACTCGGCAACCGACCTGTCTGGTCAACCAGAGGTGGTTGTCCGGTCGACCAAGTTACCCGGCGACGAGGTTCTGCTGGACACAAGACGGTCGCCCGATCGGTTCTGGTGAAACCGACTACGGAGGTGGTATCCCGAGGTCAATGTGGCTGGTAGGCGCAATCGTTGCGCTGTGCATGTGACGGGGCGTGGTACAACAACCAGCCGTGCACACCTGCGAAGCGGGCGCACCACTGTTGTTATAGTCACAATAGGCTAAAATGTGCTGTAAACAAAAGATAGGGTGCACTGACGGATTTCTGCATGGTGGCTTCAAACGTTCATACAATAGACAATTTAGATCGTACGATTTCGTCAAGTATTGACGACGCAACATCAGTTTGAATGAACAGCACTATGGTAGCCATTATAGTCTTAGAACAGAAATTAGGAAGAGTTACGAGTTGGGAATGACTCCCAGCTCCTACAAACCCCAAGAGCCGAGGTACAGTGATGTGGAACAGTGCCACACTGTCCCCAACCAAGAAAGGTCTCGAAACTACCCACCATAAGGGCCTACACCAAGTGAAATGTTACACTACACAAAGTAATGTAACTATTTTCATTATCTTGAAGTGTACCCTATTCGCAGGCTTCGAGATCACTTGAATCCTGAAACCAAGGCTCTGGTTCTTCACCATAAACTCATCCTTGAGTTCTTGATGGGTCTACTGCACACACCTGCGACACGCCGAACGTTCGACACACGACAAAATAGAAAACACGCACGAGACCCAAACGACCGCGTGACACGCGACTAGCGATAACTCGCTATTGACTCGACACACATATTCAACATTATGACTCATCATTCACACACTATTATAAGCATGAAATGTTTATTAACGCATGCCCTCATACCATTCCATGCACACACGCATGCACGCACACGGACAACAAGCCGAGTGCAAACCGTAGGGTTGCACCAACAAACTCCCCCTCGGATTGTTGGCCTTAGGGTCTGCTCCTCTCAGTTCAGGGCCATCCCAGCTAGCTTGCAACACTTCCAATACTACTGCTCCACCAGCCTCTTGGTCATCATGTCAACTGGCTACCGCTTCGTCTTCACATAGCGCAACTCAACTTCACTCGCGGTCACCATGCTCCTCGTCTAGTACCACTTCACACTCATGTGCTTGGTGAGGCCGTGCAACACAGGGTTCTTGGCAAGTGCAATGGCACCCAGGCTGTCACAGTAGAGTGGGGTAGGTCCTTGCTGCTCCTCCCCCAATTCAGCCAACAAACGCTGCTGCCACACAATCTCCCGTACGGCACGGAAGAGTGCCATGTACTCAGACTCTAGCGAGCTCAATGTTTGGTCAACCTGCTTCTTTCTCTCCCAAGCAGTTGGGCCTCCACCAACACAGCAAATGAAGCCTCCCACACTTGTCAAGTCGTCTCTTTCCGATGCATAAGAGGCATCAGAGAAGGCAGTGAGGAACAAATGCCCGGGTTCAACTCCATCCGCGCCCTTTTGGCACTTGTGCCGTCGCCGAGTATTGCAGCTATTAGGCCAAGATATTTGGCCAACAACGATCGTTGTTTGGCCAAGATATTTGGCCACCCTCATTCCAGCTACTACTTGCTCCTCATTAGGGCATTGAACAACCCTAGCCAGCTGCCCGGTAGCAAAGGCGACGTCCGATCGTGTGTTGACCGCGGCGCACATGAGGCTGCCCACCAACGAGTGAAATTGATGCCTCTCCTCTTCACAAACGCTCTCCTCCTCTGGTCCCTTCACACACTTGAACCCAGAAGGAAAGGGAGTAGCCACATGGCCTTAACCCTGCCCAAAGTTGGAAGCCAAGGCCTCCAGAGACTTGCGTTGATGCACTCGCATGCACATCTTGTCCACGTCACGTTCAATGTGAAGCCCGAGGTAGAAATTCAGGTCGCCAAGTGCGTTGCGCTTGAACTTGTCTTGCAGCTTCAGCATCACCTCCTTCACAAGGTCAGAGGAGGGTGAGAATATGAAGATGTCATCCACATAGACCACCATGAAGCTCCTCTGCTCCCCCTCGCCAAGCATGAACAAGGAGTGATTGGCTGTTGAGGGAGTGAAGCCGATCTCTTCCAACACTTTGCGCAGCTTCATGTACTATTGCCTAGGGGCCTGCTTCAGTCTGTAGAGGGCCTTCTTCAGCTTCAACACTCTGCCGCTACCATCATCAAACCCCTCTAGCTGCGCCATGAAAATCCCTTCTTCAAGAATGACGTTGAAGAACGCAGTTATCACGTCCATCTGCTTCACCACCCATCCTTTGATGGCAGCCTCCACGAGTAGGGTTCGCAACGTCGTGGGCTTCACAACAGGAGCAAACAGCTCCTTGTAGTCAACCTTCTCCTTCTGCTGTTGCCCCTTGGCTACAAGCCTAGGCTTGTAGCGCTCGATTTTGCCGTCGATGTTGGACTTGATCTTGAAGAGCCACTTGGACGTAATCGCCTTACGCCCCTCCGGTAGCTCCACCAATTCCCATGTGTCGTTCTCCTCAATGCTCTTCAGCTCGCTCTCCATTGCCTTAATCCACTCCTCAGCATCATTACTCTCCAAGGCCTCCTTGAGAGTTGCTGGTTCTCTCGGCATCTCCACCGGAGAGAAGAACGCGAACGCACATTCCTTGTACTCATTTTCCTCGTTATCTCCAACCATAAGTGCCGCTCCAATCAAGGCTGACTTGCCCGGCTTTCCCGACGCGTCATATGTCAGCCTATTAGGGGCTTGGATTCTCCTCTTGCTTCTTCCTTCCTCCTCAGTTGCAGGGACCCCTTCCACGGCCGTACCCCCGGCTGATGCTTGCTGCCCCGGTGCCATCCGCACCCGCCAACTCATGGCGGCGGAAATCCTCTTGAAGGATCGCTCGCTTCACGTCTTCAAGCGAGAGACGGGGCAAGTCGTGATTGAGGTTGATAATGAGCGAGGACCATGACTCGGGGAGTAGGGCCAGCAACTTGGTCTTCTTTTGGAGCTCACTGTAGTTCAAATCAGCTCCCTCAAGCCGCGTCAACAAGGTTCATCTTCTTCAATTCTTAGAGTCGCCATCTGCCGTTCCAACACCACCGCTACCGCCGCTGTTGCAGGAGCGTGTACACCCTTGAGAGCAGCCCATGCCTTTGGTCCCTTCTCTGGTTCACGCTGGAAAGGCTTGATGTGACGGATCTGGTTGCTCCCCAACGCTTGCCCAAGTAGGAGGTAGCCTTGTGTGCTCTTTCGCACCCACAGGCTCTTCTCCGGGTCGTTCTCGGGGCGCTTCTCCGTGCCTTCCATCACCTCCACCAGATTATAATGATCAAATATGTTCTCCATTTTGAAGGGCCACTCAGCGAAGTTGTCACCGTGTCAATGCCAAACACTCTAGGCCCATCCCTAGATGGGCTAAGACTTGGTTGGTCTTGTGCTTCGGCTTCACCATTGCCTCCAGCACCTCTACCATCCCTTTCTACAGGTCCAGCCATAGTTGAAGCTGCTCCAAG